>SDVV010010038.1:0-16427 GCA_016164225.1 Gammarus roeselii
TAGGTAGTGTGTTATTCCTCCTTACTGCCATCCGGGGAGTGCTGAGACCATATGGTCTCAGCACCTTAGGAGTTCCTGTACCTCCTGTGGCACCCGTACATACCATAGACGTTCGCCGCGTAAAGGACTTTGACTTTGCGCTGTAGTAAATCTTAACTTGAACATCGAAAAAGAAGAAAAACAAAGATTTACTTGATGCAGCACTGTTTGCTGGTTTGACATTCGGCGCCAGAAGGACGATGACTCCAGCGCGCTAGAAAGCCTCGTCACTCTAATCTAATCTATGGTTCCTCCACTCACAATAGGGCTTGTACGCGCCCAGAAATTCATATGAACGTGTAGATCAACATACAGAACACCTTCAATATGTTTCAACAAGAAATAAAAGTACTGTACGTATGTTTAATGCTGATATGTTGACTAGAAGAGAGGTTCTTTGTAAAATATCTAAGGATCGGTATCACTTTTCTTGAGAAGAGAAGTCTTTAAAACACACACAGTGTTGGATCAAAGCAAGGAGAATACATTATAACCCGTAAACCACATAAACACAATGTCCCGACCAACAAATTACATTGCAGGGTACCGACTGATTTCAAACTCTCAGAGGCAGGCTATGGACTCCACTGATGGTAAGATTAATCTTACCAGCCACATGCGCATCCCCCGGATAAAGAGTGTAAACAGAAAGACGGGAGGCGGAGGCTTAGGAATGTACGGACACACATATAGTCATACACACAGACATATATAAGGCTAGCTAAGAATATTGTATATCATATTTTTTTCATGCATTTCTGACAATATGTGCAGTACTGGCAAGACCTAGGAGGAAACCACGGTTCCTAATATCACCTAGTAGCACAGTGATTAAACGTTGCTCTAAAACGCACTCAGGTCACTGGTTGGATTCCGGCTGCTTGCTGACTTTTTTTAATCCCAAAGTCCTTCAAAAACCAACTTGGAAGAGCTTTTAGCACGGCTCTTCAACCTGTGATCAATCAAACACCCCTTCTCCGTTTAAGTAATTACGAGTATTTTTTTTAAATCCTGTATTTTTTTCTTGTTATTCAAGTTCCCGATTGTTAACGGTGATTGAGAAATATCACTGAATGTAAACTGCCTGATAAATTTTAATTCCACATTAGTTAAAAAAAAATCTCTTACTGTGTGGGGGCAGGTAAGTCATAGAGCCAGTACTTTACCTAAGGCAACACCTGCCCTATGAATCGCATTGAACAATCCACGCATCCAATACAATGTTTGGTGGGATTGTCTAAGATGTAGGTGACTTTCGCTAAATACAGTGATACAGTGCTGGAGGTTACACACGCAAATGGCAGTCTCTCTGGTAGAGAGTTCCAACTGTTCTACCCTTGTGACTCAAGCCTCGTCCAAAAATCGCTGCATGTAGTGCTACGTTTGTCCGATCAACCGACTCTGGGGCACGAACTGGGCAATTCCTTATCAAACCGTGCATCAATAGCTAATGGGAGTTTGCGCCATCTGGTGCCATCCAATGCTGATGGTTACGCGGCTAAATCGGGAAATGCTATTTATTATCTATACTAATGTTTGTGCCCGGGTATCAGAACCGGTTAGCCAAGCAAATGAAATGCAACATGCAAAGATGTGTGTACGAGTTTTAGGGTCACATCAGACCTCGATACATAGCCATCCCTGCAACACTCCATCACAGGGCGAACATGTTTCATGCTCAGGTGAGCAGCTAGAATATGGGATGTTGTTGACCATCCACGATATATGCGAACCTTGTTCTTCGCATTCATTGCTCAACACTACCATTGAACCACGCTGCCTCCTCACAAGTTGTGAGGATTTAAAATATGTCCTAAGCGTCTCACCAAAATGCGTCTGTGTATGTTTTGCCGTGAGCTAATTAACTGTTACAAGAGCGTCATGCATACGACCTCATCCCCTTGCCTGAGTTTTCGTCTGAACATTTATACTCTAATAACTGTTGTAACTAGAAGAACCTCCTTTCAGGTTTCCAAACCCGTTTGGCCTGGCGTCTGCCCCTCCCACCACTTCGGCTCCCATGATGCGCAGGGCCTACGAGGCGGGTTGGGGCTTCTGCGTCACCAAGACCTTCGCCCTTGACAAGGTAATAATCCGCGACTACGGACCTCTAGAGAATGCGATCAAAACTAATTACTTAATAACTTGCTTTAGCATACTTGCGTTGGTCTTACGAAACTATGCAATATCAATTGTTCATGCAGGCGTACATTTTCAGTTAGGCTAGTAGCTACTTGATGTTTTTATTGCAGTAAGAGCATGCAATAATTCACTGCATCCACACAGAGGCCTACAGCTCTTATTAGTAGAGTATTGTTATGTACGTAGGTGTAAAAATGCTCCTTGCTGGTCACCAGTTCCCTCACATTGCCTTAGGATCTGGTGACCAACGTGTCGCCACGCATCGTCAGAGGCACCACCTCGGGGCACATGTTCGGGCCTGGCCAGGGCTCGTTCCTCAACATTGAGCTGATCTCCGAGAAAACGGCAGCCTATTGGTGCAAGAGCATCCAAGAACTAAAAGCCGACTTCCCCGAACAGGTATACGACGAGAAACATCTGCTTATGTTCTGCTTATTTTAATTAAACTAGTAGTATGAATAATCGCGATAGTTTCGACCTTTGATGTACGTAACTACATAAGTACTACCATCAGTATAACAACGTTTACTACTCGATAATTTACTTATTAAAAATTTCCATAAGCCACTTCTCCAAAGATAAGTCTCCCCATTGTGTCCTGGTTGCAGGTGCTAATCGCCAGCATCATGTGCAGCTACAATGAGCAAGACTGGACAGAGCTAACCAAGATGACGGTTGCCGCGGGTGCTGACGCCCTCGAACTAAACCTGAGCTGCCCTCACGGCATGGGCGAGAGAGGCATGGGCCTGGCGTGTGGCCAGGTGGGATAACAGGACACATGCAACTGTGTAGAATCAGACGCTACTGATAGCGCAGCATTAAGCATTAAATATGTTTACGCTGTTACGAACACACACAAGAAAACGAATAATCTTGGAATATCTCAAGCGAATCAAAAGTCTGTCCCCACCTATCATGGAAATTCTGCCCTGTGACAGTCCCTTCACTGATCGACGCTACGGTTTGCCATCAAAGCCGTATGGTCTCACAGGGTTTCGAATGTTATGTGCATTCTCTTTACAAGGCAATGTATCTTGATGTATTCGTTTGAAATATTTTTTTTCTCCCTTTCTCTGTCAATTCGCATATTATATCATTCGTGGTTTACGTCTCGACCCTTAATTTAAAATATTCCAGGCGAGTTGAATGGAGACAGGAGAAAAATTCCAAATTGCGAGTTCACAGACTCCTGAAACATGTCACTTTTTTCGTGGATTTTATCAGGCGTAAGAGTGCTTTTAAAAGAGACCCTTCTAACAACCGTTCAACATTCTATTACATACTGCGCGCATAATTGTTAGCATCCTATTGTTGGATAATCCGATTCCAAACAAATTTTGGCTCCAGTGCACTATAAAACCTTGGCACTCTCTAATCTAATATGTTGTCTCACACACGCTTCTTTGACCTGCAGGACCCGACGATGGTGCTCAACATCTGCCGCTGGGTGCGGGCGGCCTCCTCAGTGCCGTTCTTCGCCAAGCTCACGCCCAACGTCACCGAAATCGTCAGTATAGCAGCCGCCGCTAAAGACGGTAACCAACCATCCATTCATTGTTTTCAATCTATGCATTGGCAAGACCAAAAGTGAGAAAGCTGACGCTCGCGTAAGTTGGGAGCGCACCGACGCGCGCTGATGAAGAAAATTACGTTACGTTACACTAAATAGCAGAGCCGGGTCAGCAATGAGAAATAGTCATGTGCAGGCAATAAACGTAACACCCTGACCTCCTACATTACTTCTTCCGACCCCTATCCCATCCTAGGCTACTGACTGGTTCAAGGGCAACACGGAGTTACAGCCCAACCAAGGGGTGAACACCCAATTTCCCTTCAAACTCCTTTACTCTTCACCCTTCACTATCTCTCCTTTTTTACCCTTTCCCAAGTTTTGACCAGCCTGCTAAATGCGCAAACTGTTCAGAGGATCACCATGTGTCATCACGCGACTGCTTGTATTACAGACTTGATAAAGATATACTCTCGGTTTACTTTCGTCGTGGTACCGATTGAGTGGCGCAGTGCCTGCATTGTCCCGCTGTATAAGGGAAAAGGAGATAGAAATGAATGCTGCAACTCAAGAGGTGTCAGTTTGTTGTGTGTGGTGGGTAAGTTGTATGGGAGGTTGATGATCAAAAGGATGAGAGAATGTACGGATTGCGCAATTGGAGAGGAACAGTGTGGCTTTAGGAGTAGTAGAGGGTGTGCCGATCAGATTTTTGCAGTGACACAGGTCAAAATCAAAATCCTTTATTGAAGAATGTTTACATAGTTAATAAATATCCTACAAGCCAGTATATAAGCATCAAATGATGCTTTTCTGGCAATCAAACATCCCATTCAAACTAACGCATGTACACAGATTCACAGAAACAAACAATCCTAAAACCAAACCAAAACACATACGTTACGTAGAATATCGAATAGAATTACTAAGAACAGAAGAACACATGGAAATGGATTAGGAATAACAATTAAGCTCTCAAAATATATCGAAGTCTGATGAAGGTACAAACAGTTAAGTATCTGAATATTTATAACTGAAAAACTTTTTACATCTAAATTTAAACATACTCAAAGTGGGACTCTGCTTTACATTCAATGGCAGACTGTTCCAAACATAAGGCACTGAAAATTACAAGGATCGCTGTGTAGTCGTTAATCTCTGAAAGCTAGGTACAGGGTTATTGCGATTTCTGGTGTCGTAATTATGCTGCACGTAATTGAAATTTGAACAATTATTTTGTTTACAGGCTTCTATTGCTAAGAGATATAGGTGTACATCTGACACCTCCAAAATATTGGTTCTGTGAAATAAGGGACCCGTATGTGCGAGATAACTCTGACCAGTAATTAATCTGATAACTTTTTTTTTTAATATTGGTTAATTGGGTAATATGAATATCAGAAGCTGCGCCCCATATTGCATTACAATAAATTAAATATCGATATACAAAGCTATAATACAGTTTAACTAACACATGTTCCGGAACACATTCTCTGAGCTTATAAAATATACCAACACTTTTTGATAGTTTTACACAAATATTACTCACATGTACACCAAAAGACATTCTGTGATCTATTGTTACACCCAAAAACTTTTAATTTTCACAAAAGTTTATAACTGTATCATCAAATAAAACTTAAAATGTGTGGTCAACATCGTTTAATCGGTTTGTAAATAACACAGCAAAAGTTTTTTCAACATTAGGGAGAGCCTATTAGTGACCATCCAGTTCCTAACATTAACAAGCTCCAAAGTGGCTACCGCGATCAAATGATCATACCTCTTATTAGTTAAAGACAAGGTAATATCATCAGCGAACAATATAGTTGACAATACTTTGGAAACATTAGGTAAGTCATTAATGTAAAGCAAAAAGAGAAGTGGGCCCAGAACAGAGCCCTGGAGGACACCAACGTTAGCAGATACGCAGGAGGATCTAGAATTTTGTATTTATACACAGTGCTCCCTTTTATGAAGGTAACTCTTGAACCGGCTGTGGCAAAGCTCGAAATCCAAAATGCTGCAACTTTAGATGTAGCATGTTATAATTAACCGTGTCAAATGCCATTTTTAGGTCTACAAAAATGCTGTGAACATGTTCCTTGCTATTGAGGGAATTGGAAATATATTCCGAGAATGAAATTAGAGCATGGAGGGTGGATTTACCGCGTCGGAACCCAAACTGTCTAAGCGTAATTGTTTGATATTTCGTAATGAAAGAAGATAATCTATTGGCCATACATCGCTCAAATATTTTAGAGAATAATGAGAGAAAAGAAATTGGTCGGTAACGCGTTACATTGGTCTTATCCTCAGCCTTAAATACAGGAGTTATACAAGCCAATTTAAGGCATTCCGGAAATATTCCACTCTCGAACGAACAATTCAATAAGTGTACAATAGGATGCGCTAGATGATGCTTCGCCAGCTTCAATTTTTTCACTGGTATCGAATTTATATCACACTTAGTATCCCTAAGCCCACCAATAACACTAAGACATTGATCTTACGTTACAGGATTTATGAAAAAACAATTTACCTGAGGAGCATTCATACTTAAGAGAGAAGACACATCGCTTACTGGTATTTGCCGGTCAAGATCTCCGGCAACACTGGAGAAAAACTCACTAAAACAATTAGCTATCTGGAGGTCATTTGTTATATGGGAATTATTTACGATAATAGATTGGATTTTTCTTGGATCACAGTTGTGAGATTTTTTTTTTTTTATTGAATACCAAGTATCTTTTAGATTGTTACTAGTATTTGAGAATAGATGATTGTAATAGCGGTTTTTGGCTTTCCTTAGGAGAGACGTGAGACAATTTTTGAAGTTTTTATTCACATAATCAGAAATTATTCCTAGCTTATAAAGTTTGAAATATCTTGACATAGTTTGGATAGATTTTAACAATCCGGAAGTTAGCCACGGCCTTTGAATTCTTTTCGTAGAAAGATACTTCGTTTTCAGCGGGAAAGATGAACAATATAAGGAATTTAATCTAGCAATGAACCGTATTGTTTTCACATTTACATCAGGTACATCTGAAGTATCCCAGCATTCGTTAGAAATTTTATACAAGAACAAGTTCATATATACATCAGAATGATCACGGAAGCAAATTTTAATTTTAGGAGGCTGACTAGTGGCAACCTGAACAAGGAGAAAGGTCGGACAATGGTCAGTAATGTCCACGGTCAAAATGCCACTACTATATTTACTGAGGCAATTAGTCCAAATATGGTCCAATACTGAGGGTAAAGGCCCGTCTTCTGAAGAAGAACAGCGAGTTGGTTTGGTAATTGTAGGGATGAAGTGAAGTGCACGTAATGAATTAATAAACCTATCGACTGCAAGGGAATTTTGATCAATTAGATTTATGTTAAAATCCCCACACAGAAATATTCCACAATTTGCAATGCAATCATAATGTAGCAATTCCTCCAACACAGCCTGAAAAGTTATCAATAGAGTCAGAATGAGGTCGATAAACACCGAATACGTACACAATTTCCTTACAAAGTTTTACTCTTACTACCAAGGTCTCGATAGTATCGTCACACCTTGATAAACATTCCACCACCTCTACGTCCAGTTCATTACCAGAGAACACAGACACACGCCCGCCTCTACTCTGCTCTCTTACAGTGTGGTATGACCTGTAGCCCTGTGAGAAGTACCTTGCCATGGATCTGGAAAAGGCATACGACAGAATTGACAGGGAAGCTCTGTAGAGGGTGTTGCGTTTGTATGGAGTGGGCGGAAATCTGTTGAAAGTGGTGCAAAGTTTCCATGTTGGCAGCCGAGCATGTGTCAGACTGGGAAGCGAGGTGAGTTATTGGTTCACAGTGAAAGTGGGTCTGAGACAAGGCTGCGTGATATCTCCCTGGCTGTTCAATCTCTATATGGACGGAGTGGTCAGGAAGGTGAACGCGAGCGTGCTGGGTCGTGGCTTGGAGCTGTTGGAAGCGAGTGGCCGGAGTTGTCAGCTGAGCCAGTTGTTGTTTACGGATGATACGACGTTGGTGGCGGATTCAGAGAAGAAGCTATGTAGGCTGGTGTCTGAGTTTGGTAGAGTGTGTGAGAGGAGGAAGCTTCGAGTAAACGTGGGTAAGTGTAAAGTAATGAGATGCTCGAGTACTGTCTATGCGAGCAAAATTGGTGTCCTCCTAAATGGAGAGTTTTGTTAGAAGTTCAGTGTTCTAAGTATCTGGGCTCTTGTGTGGAGAAGACTGAGCTGGTGGAAACTGAGGTGAAGTTGTTGTTGCTTAGCCCCGGTTTCCACCTGCGGTAGTGGAAACCGCGCCAGCGCACTGCCGGAAACCCTCGATACCCACGTACACGCGCGTGTTGAGACAAAGGGAGGTGGGAGACGAGAAATGGGTAGCCGGCTTAGTGGGGGGGTAGAGTGTTATTGTTACTATCTGAATTAACTTTGTGGGTTGTGTGGCAGGTAACAAATGGCCACCCCTGCGGTATAATTTTAATTGTGGACACCAGAACATTGAAACTTGCAACGTGTTCATTTCCCTCAGCCACACCGCAACGCACCAACCAGACGCGTGCAGGGATAACCTCTGTGGAGCAGGGATGTTTTGTAGGGGAGAAATGATGGGGATTGTTCACTTGTCCGTGAAAAACAATGCAGTGTATATGTCGTGGCTCACACCTGGTGTCTTGGAAGTGTCGGTGGGCCCGAAGGCCGGACAGCGTACAGGCTCCACAACACAGCACACAACGCGCAATCCCCACCGGCGAGGATATGAAACAGGGTGGGTTGAGGGACTTTCCCTGGGACCGGAGCCCCAGACGCCGCCACCGCAGGCAAGGCATCTTGATGGAGTTGGCCCGCCTGACTCGTGTAGGCTCTCTCGTGGGCGGCCTGAGGTGAAGTCACGGGTGAAGGAGGGATGTAAGGTGTTGGGTGCACTGAAGAGCGTAATGAGCTGCTGGACGTTGGGGATGGAAGCAAAGTGAGGGCTGTATGAGGGTGTCGTTGTCCCAACTGTGCTGTACGGAGCTGAGACTTGGGGTGTGAGAGCAGAGGAGAGAAGAAGGTTGAATGTTTCCGAGATGAAATGTTTGAGGAGCATGGCTGGAGTGTTACCGATTGACAGAACGGGATGGTGAAGAAGTTAGAGGACAGAGGATGGTGAAGAAGTTAGAGGACAGAGTTGATTCGCGTGTTCTGAGATGGTTTGGGCACATGGTGAGGATGGATGAAGGAAAAATGGCAAAAAGGGTGTTGAACGCAGAGACGAGTGGACGTAGCTCCAGAGAGAGACCGAAGTTTGGGTGGATGGATGGTGTGAATCAGGCGTTAGGGAGGAGAGACGAGAGTGTAGAGGTAATGAGAGAGCGTGCACTGGATACGCGTGAGTGGAGAATGATTGTGAACGGATGAGTATTGACGCTGCTCTGATGTGCGTTCCCGTCCTAGGCATATTGTTGAGAGACATGATGGTCGTGGGCGGGAGGGGGAGCCCAGTCATCATGACGCGGCAGGGGTAAACCAGTCACACTGTCGAGCCCTGCTGCCGGACCTCTTGCAGGGCTCATACTGGGTCACTATTTTAACTAAAACGCACTATTTTTTGATCAAGTCACTATAGGGCACTATTTTTACAGAAAAGTGCCCAAAAGTCACTAAAAGTCACTAATTGCATTGAAAAGTCAATATTTCTAAATTTTGTCCCCTCAGACATTTAGCACAAACTATTTGAATATAGTTCCAAAGAAATCTGAATCTTGTTCAGGAGGTTAAGTGCTGCAACTATTTAACACTTTACTACAGGAACTGGTATTCCTGGGGTTCCCATCCTTGTAAACTAGCTGAAACACTGAACAACCTTGAGTATTAGTTTCTATTTTTGTGCACTTGTACAGTCACTACTGCAGTTGCCTACTATTATTTTTTATGAAAATAATTTTGATATTATAGTTTAGTAATATAACCTCTGTATGTACTGGTATTTAGTAACATAATAGCTAGTTGTAATACAACAATACTTAATACTAAATAGGAAGTCTTTGTACTTAGGTACTATACACTAAAACTAGACTACTTGAAATATTACAATGAAATCAGGAACTTGATTCATTTATTTCATTTATATGTTATAGCTAGGTATTAATACATGTTAAGCTTATCTTTTCCGCTCTGTATAATTTGATGTATATCATTTGAAAGAAATTAATAAAGTCTAAAAATAAAAAAACTAAGACAGTGGCGGGAGTCTGACATTAGTATCCCGATCTGTCAGATTGGTTTGGGGAGGGTCTCGAGTGGGTCTTCATTATTTTTCTTTCAATTATGCTAAGTATTTAATTAATATTCTTTATTGTATTTTTTTCTCAAAAAATAACTAAATACCATACTCAAGGAATTTCTTTACGTTCAACTGAAATATTCAGTTGCAATTCATCGTGCTAGTAGACAAAGAATACAAAAATATCATTCAGTTACATAATGTCACATTTTAATGATATAATTAGTCACTTTTTGGTCACTATTTTATCATAAAATCCAATATTCAGTCACTATTTTTTTAACATTTGTCACTATTTAACTATTTTTGAAGCTCCAGACCAGTACGAGCCCTGTGCTTCCGTAAAAGGGCTAAGTTGTGCGAGTGTGAGTGTATGAGAGTGTGAGGTGCGCCTTGCCGTCGGCCACCCCCTCTTGCTGGGGGATTTCGGCCTAGTGTATGTATCTGTATCTGTATCAAATTAGAGAGCGCTTTTTCTTACCCCGAGGTCAAGAGGCAAGTAACCGATAAATTTATTCGTCCGCATGCTAGCATTGACTGCGGGGATATCCCCTATCAGGGTCTCCGCCTAACTTACAATGTCATGCTATCTCACCAAAATTTCCCCCAGTAGCCATGCAGGCTAACCAGAGTCCTTCTCAGCACAAAACTCCTGATTGCCGAGTAACTAGAAACAATGCAGACCCAAACCGCCCGTTTTTTAGCTGAAAAATTCCAATCTCTACAAGGGCACCAAATGCCTTCCGTTTCTACCTCTCTCAGCCACTCCATCTTGTGATCCTTAGAAAATTGCACTGAATACATTTTCAAATGATACTCATCCTACCCCATCGTCACCCAAACTGGAAATTCTCGCTTGTCGCCTATCGGCGTTGAGCGCACTAGTGCGGACTTATACGATGTTGATCAAACCGGTAGTGACCTTTCTTTGACTCGCATCCACAAAATAAGCTCTAGTAATATTCGGCGAGCACAACCGACTTGCCGTGAGTGACATAGCATACGAAAACATATTAAATATATATGACCACACCAACTCAAGCTTAGACCTCAACTTTTTCATGACCTAGTTTCGCGCTGTCTGATACACTCGTCCTTCAATGGAACATCAAAAAAAATCGTGCTAACTATGCTGAACTACTCAGACTAATCCAAATCTATAATCCAATGGTGATTTGTCTCCAGGAAACCCACCTAGAGCTGTGCAGACAATCCGTTCCCAGTGGGTATAAAGCCCACTTCATCACATCCGTTGCCGGCGCTCGACCGGGCTCAGGCCTGGCCAAACTAGTAAATCAAGCCATCAAATGTACTTCAATCTCCTATAAACTATTCTACAGGCGCAGACTGCTACTATTAAAAAAAAGCTAATTTTATGCGCACTACTCGGTAACCTTATTGAGCAACTTTCTGACGAAGGAGGGATAGTCGTGGAAGGCATCTTGCACGACGAAACATTCCTCCTATCTTCCAATATTGCGTTCCTTAATACGGGAGAACCTACTCACTTTCAGATCGGCACAGCTTCACAATCGGCCATTGACGTATCATTTCGCTCCCCAATCATCTCCCCGGACCTTAGTTGGCGTGTTCTGGAGGAGCCCTATGAAAGGGACCACTTCCACATCACCCTTACTGATCTCCATCCGATGGCGACCTCTACCGTGCGCCGGTACCTAATGCGTAATGCCAACTGTCAACAGTGCACCGCTTGCACAGCAACACATTTCCCACCACAGGAGATATCCTGTTACGAAATTGTGGAATACTTTAATAATGTCCTCCTACACGTTGCAGACCTCATCATCACGAAAATCAGAGGAACACCACTTACTATCAAGACACCTTGGAGGAGTGATCGGTGCGAAACAGTAAAATGGCAGTGGAAACGGGCATTCAATCAAAATCGGCGCACCTAGACAGAAGAAGATCAGCAAAAGCACAAAATACCTTCTTCCTATCTCAAAGAGAATCATGGGAGAACTTCATATCATTTAGTAATATGGACACATCCTAGTCTTCAGTGTGATCCCGTATACAAAACATGACTGGGAAATACAGTTCTCATCCACCTCAAACCCCAAGGGTGGGAAGAACGTCCCAAACTGACCCGCAGGAAGTCTCAAAATACAAGACATATTGCGAATCAAAATCATCGGAATTTCTCTACAAATCACCCCGTAGCCTACTATGCGTCCGCAAAATTCTCGGTGCAATTCTCGCCTAAAACCCCCTCCCCTCCCCTCTCGGGGAAGATCTATTTTTTATGAAATGTTTCGCCTACTGCATCCTTCTGCACTTTCTTATCTACTATTATTTACAACACAGGCTGGTCTACTCAGTCTTATCTCGATCGGTGGAGAGAGGCATTGGTTATATCTTTCTCCAAACCTGCAAGCCCACGTATGAATTGTTCAGTTACCGCTCTATAGCCCTCACCTCGTGTAGCAAAGGTCTTGGAGATTGTGAATGCCCAACATGCCCGACACCTTGGAGCAAACTCACTCTTCTCTCTACAACAATTCGGATCTTGAAATATGTGGTCAAAGCAAGATGCATTGCTACGTGTTGTGACTGATATTCAAGATGCCTTAAACCGCAAACTCCACACTGTGTTTTCTTTGACTTTCAGAAGGCTTACGATACAACCTGGCGCTACAGCATCCTCCGAGGAGGCTAATACTCTGGGTTTATTCAAAACATCTGACGGGACTCCGTGGTCACTTGGCATTCTTCATTCAAAACTTCCTGCGGCAGAGTCTTCCGGACCAAAATCGGCGATCATCTTTCAAACATACATTTTTAAGATGAGGGGGTACCCCAGGGTATCGTCATTTCTCACTCTAATCGCGATTGCTATAATCGAATCACGGGAGTGACTCCTCCCTCCGTGAATAATTCTCAATACGTTGACGACTTTATGACGTGCCCATCGGCGTCATCCGTGTCTCATCTCCCACGTCAACTACTGAGTGCAATTGCCCAGGTGGTTACTTGAACGGAATCTCGAGGCTTTACAATTTTTCAGCGAAAGACAAGCGCATTTCATATCCACCGGTCCACGAAAGTAGATCTCGACTCCACGGACAAATTATCCTTTTCCTACATACAGTCGGCTTCGTAGGACTAATATTGGACCTGAAACTAACCTAGAAATACCACGTGCTGCAGCTTAAGGTAGTCTGCATACATCGATCTATCATTCTTCGGATTTCATTGCACTACACCTGGCGTACAGACATAACAATATCATGACGCCACTGAAGCTTCTCGCTCCTCCCCTGTTGTCAGTCTTCTTTGTGAGATTAGCGAGCCTCGTCTTGCCCAGCGACGGATCAAATCGACTTTCAATTATACCGCCATATCCTTGTCTACCCTCCTCCATTGTATGTACCACAATCGAACAGCTCCCTCCCAATCTTTCTTCGTCCTCAAGCTTCTCACAGCACATTGAACTCCTCACTTTTGACCTTGAGCTGCCACATATCATGATGAACACTTTCCGCGAGTTGTATTCTCCATCCGACGCTTACCAGGAAATAAGCTTTGCCCTTACAATTTCAGTGACCGAAATGCAATGTTGCTCTTCAAATCTTCGAGCTATTTGTATAGCTCTTGCTAAAACTCACCCCGCTGATAGCTTGCACATTGTCATTGATGGATCAAACGATGACGCTGCTGAGGGTTGTGCAGTGGTACTTTCCGGGAGACTCCCGCCATCAGCGTCAGTCTTCACTGCTGAACTCACGGCCCTCGTCGACGCCCTCTTAGGGCCGATACTCTTCAGATGTCAATATCTCAAATTTAAGTGATTAACTTAGCGCACTACAAACCCTAGAGACCTACAGCAATTGTTTCGGCATTCGTGCTGGATTCCGGGCCACTGCGGGGTTGTGGCTAATAAACGGGCGGACGATGCAGCGCGAAGAGCTGCTGCGGTGCCTAATCCAGCGGTCTGCTGTTTCCATAAGAAATCAATTTCGCGCAAGCAAAGACGCACCAACGTAGCCGGTTTATTCAAAACACCGATTTCGACCGGCTGAGATTAAACTCTGCCGATTGAGAATAGAACATTAAGACTAACGCATAGACTAGCGCACAGCATGAGGCTACGGTATCAAATGAATAGTGTCCAAAATCCAGCTTCTGGAAAGTGAGTACGTTGACAATCCGTCCAGGTTGGGTATTCCGCTATGCCATGGGCAATTGTAAGTTGAGTAAGACAGTACATGCAAAATGGAGGCGGCTACGTCTCCATTCGATAATGGAGGCGTAGCCGCCTTCATTTTGCATGTACTGTCTTGCTCACCTAATAATTACATATGGCCTAGCAGAATGCCCAACCTGGACGGAAAGCCGACGTACTCGCTCTACCAGAAGCTGGTTCATGGGTCCTACTAATTGGATGTCGCAGCTCATGCTTACTGAGTTAGATAAGAAGCTATACAGTGTGGAACCACTTCTCAGACACCTTCAAAAAACAAATCTCTAAGTTCAAACCGAATTGTTATAAAATAATCACATTTCTTCTTCAATCCGTTAGCTTCCTCCGTCCCGGAGGACCATTGTTCCTAGCGTATTCTTCCTCCATCCTGGAGGATCATTGTTCCTAACGTATTCTTCCTCCATCCCTGAGGATCATTGTTCCTAACGTATTCTTCCTCCATCCCGGAGGATCATTGTTCTTGACGTATTCTTCCTCCATCCCGGAGGATCATTGTTCCTAACGTATTCTTTCTCCATACTGGAGGATCATTGTTCCTAACGTATTCTTCCTCCATCCCGGAGGATCATTGTTCTTAACGTATTTCGAATACAAAAAAAATCTTCCATGACCTCCACTACAATTGTAGTAACCTGAGTATTCCTGAGCCGAAGCCACACCGAAGACAGACGATGACTTGTTGATGACTTGATGCAGCAATAGAGACTTGTTTGACGTCCCATGCCTGAAGGACATTGACTCCGGCGCACTGTAAAGCCATGTCACTCTGATTTCATCTAATTTACTCCTCCCGGCGTAGTGTATTATGTATCAGCAAAGATCTTGTAGGTAATAGTAATGATTAACCACTCCTGTACACGAGCGCGAATCAAAAGTGCGGCCAGCGACGTGGTTTTGCCGCATTTGCGTTTCGCTCACACGCCAGACAAAAGACTGAAAATTATTGACGAAATGAACAAACAGTTACTTAAATCATTAAATCCGTATTGGAATCACCATCGGTCATTTTTCACAAGTAGCGAAGAAGCTAAATAGAAAATTACGTTTGCAGTAGCCATGTGAATGTACCCATTAGAAAACCGTCGAAAAATTCTGACGTTTCATTCAACATGTCAGGTATGCTCAATGCATCACATCACTGTCGTTGTTTGGGACAATCGCTGTGCTTTGGATGAAATGCATCCCAGATTGTCGGCGCAGCCTCGATGCAGCGGATTAGTGTTGCAATATCCTACCCCGACGATTTTTCGGTACCAACGGCTAGAGCGAGTACGCGCCTAAACTCATGCCTAAATGTCAAATCCACGTGAAGCACGCGCCAGTTTGCAGACGTCAGCTCGCGGTATATCTGCCCCCCCCATGGAGTTGTGCGAACCTATCATTGCGTCAGCTCTCTCGCTTCATGTCTGGCTACACCCTAATATACAGATGACTGGGGTAAAAGATTCCTCTTATACAATCATTTAGTACACACATGGTATTATATGATAAGGAGAGACTCAGTTTGTCCTTCGCTACATAGTATTACAGATTATACAAGGTTGGATACCTTGAGCCCACCAAGGCATCTTTGATTAGCAGTACGTACCGCAGCCTCGTACCTTTCGCGTTCAGTGCCTCAATCAAAAGATATTGACTTAATACGATAATACTCAAGCCGCTATACTATTAACTGATGATGCATCCTGCAGGGGGCGCTGACGGAGTGACGGCCACCAACACCGTGTCGGGGCTCATGGGCCTGACACCCGATGGAGCGGCCTGGCCGTCGGTTGGGATGCAGCGACGCACGACGTACGGTGGCGTCTCAGGTACAATGTTATGAGAATCTTGACATACAGTGAGGGAAATTGAGTTCACTCTTTTGAGGACAAGTCGGATACTTTTCTCTAACCAGGCGCAATAGGAATAACCGAGCATAGTTTAGGTAAAGGCAAGGAATAAAAGAGCCACCTTTATCTAATCACTTTACTAAAAAATTGTCGGAATTTTCGGGCAAGTCTATGCCCCTCCTCAGCGACAAAGTTAGAAAATAAAACAAGAAGCTAAAACTGTTGGTCAAAAATGAATTTGGTTAGAAGAATAAAAACCGAGAGCACACATCCTACCAAGCAACATGACCTAGAAGCCAGAAAAGACGATATTTTACTATGCAGAGCCCAACTATTGAGTTGAATAAGGAGGAGGTAAATTATTCATTATGTGCCTGTTGGAATGGAGTAATATATCACGGGTCACTGA
>SDVV010010039.1:0-16427 GCA_016164225.1 Gammarus roeselii
GGGGGGGGCCCGGCCATTATGACGCAGCGGGGGTAAACCAGTGAAAACTGTCGGTCCCTGCTGCTGACGACGGTTCCTCGGACTGCACTCGGGACCCAGAGTGTAAGTTGAGGGGCTACCGGCCGGACCCTTTAGCACAAAAGGGCTAAGTTGTGTGAGTGTGAGCGTATGAGGGTGTGAGGTGCGCCTTGCCGTCGGCCGCCCCTTTTTCTGGGGGATGCGGCCTGATGTCTGTATCTGTATCCGTTAAATCTGAAAGAATTCATAAACCTTACTGTAATTTATTATTTGTACTAGGACAAAATCGAAGCCCACTGTGTCATAACAACGAACTCTACAATGCTTTATCAGGTCACTTCGCAGCTATCAACCACTGATATATAACAATTTCACAGATAACACCCAGTAATGGTACAATATCCCAGACATACCATGCATATGTTAAGTCCATCGTCTTTGAACAACGTCTAGCAAAGTCACATCCTGGACGTAACCAAGAAACTATACACAGGTATAGTGGTCAATAATGGGACCTGACACGAGTCTCTAAGAGTGTGTAGCCATGAAAAGCTGGGCTCCTATTCACTGACGAACTAAGTAAATCATTACAAAGATCAGCAGCTTGTCGGATAACCTCTCTAACAAACACACGTAAGTTGAGACCGACATCCACATGAACTTACAAAATCACATTGAACTAAGACGAACTCAAAATTACCACCAAAGAGTGTAAGCCCCCTCAACACCAGGACCCATTCATCCATTAAATCGTCTACTAAAACGTATATTTAAACTCTTGCTGGGGATCAATGACGAAATTCCACATAGATGCAGTACGGATTTACACCTCTTAAAAATACATTCCTATGATTATCGTGGAAAAAAAAACATACAACACAAACAATAAAAAAATGGCCAAATAAAATTCTCTACTCTGCCCTAACCAATATTAAAATTCGTAATACAATGGGGTAGACATCATAGTAAATCGGTCTACTTGTACAAATAAACATAACACAACGAACTTTGCCTAGAGGACACTAACTCCTCCAAAACAGAACATTGAAGTATGTTCATACACCAATATACACTACGGTAACAACAAGACCAAATTTGTAAAAAATGGAATCTTCTATATCCATAATATTCACATCAAACTTTGTCAGAAAGTAAGAAGATATATATAACACTAAAAATAAACAACATGTAACTAAATTATGTCTGATATAATGTTCTATATTGCAGATGCAAACGTAATATATCCTAATATTCCGATATTGTATAAGCAAAGCAACACATTGCATTGGAGATGAAAACTCTACAGTGAACATACAGAACTGAAACACACATACTAAAACTCTCTGGTTATTTCTCCTTGAAGGAATATTTCAGTTAGCTCAAAACATAAAAATGAATGAAGGAGTAACTGCAAATGTAAGTAAAACAGAGCGCAAAGGTACCGACAATACAATTGTAAAAAATAACATTAAACTAATTGAATCTATGCCAAGTGTAAATTGATCAATAGCAAACGAAGTAGAAATGACACGAAGGTTGAAAAAAAATCATCATGAACATGTCCGGAAAGTGTGGGATTTTTAATATATAATACTGCATGTAAATTATTATGTAACTGTTAAATATTATAAAGTAAAATAACCATATAAATGTATGTTATCGGTTCCCTATCACTGGCGTTAAATTCTTTTATAGCTAACGTCAGATCAGCCCCTTTCATCTCCGTCAACTGCCTTATCAGCCACAAGTTGTTCCGACTACCTACCCACGGTACCATTTTTCAACAGCGAACATTCATAGCGTTCTTCAGTCACACCAGCCACTGTCATATCTGCCAGTGACATTCTGCCTAAACTATGTTTCAGCCCACGACAGAATCAGCCACGAGGCGTACCATTTTCCTGGTTATCACTTTAATGAAACTTTTACTTCCCAACCTACCCTCACCTATGGTACGTATTCCTAACCCGCGGGGCAAAGGTACGTATTTCTAACCCGCAAGGCAAACATACGTATTTTTCTAGGGTACGTATTGCTTTTTTTTATCGTTTTATTTATTGAAGTTTCCTTAAAATGATAACCAGTAGGTTGGTATGCCTGTTTAGGTGTATAGACAGTGGCAAAATTGACAGCGGCAGATTTTGAAGTGGCGGAAAATGCTAGTGGGCTGATACATAGTTTAGGTCGCATGCACGTGTGATGAAAGATTTTTAGCGGATATGACAGTGTCCGGCCATGACAGTGAGGTGAAGTGAAGTGAAGTGAAGCTGCGATAGTGCGCGTGTGCAGGAATAATTTTAGCGCGAACGCTGGGCTCCCATGTTATCAATACCCTTAAACATTCAAAAGACAAGCATTGAAATGCTTATATGCAACATGACATGCAAAGGAATTGCAATACAATATGCCCAGCATTGAAATGCAAATACCTATATGTAAACGTTCTAATTATATAACTTATTAACAAACGAATAATCCGAATGAGTCATTTACCTCCGTTCCCTTCGCGTCACCCAGTTTCGCGCCGACACCCATCGCGCCACTGAAATGCTATGTGCTAATGCCCGTAGGCCGGATAAAATCCCCGTTTCGCGGTTCTTTACACTACTTTCAATATAGTTGCCGGCGATACCCGAAAGTACGCCGCGGAAATTTATGTAGGTAATGCTCAAATTATTATTTAATCTTATTTATAGGTAATTGACTGCATTTGGAATTTGGCATGATTAGTTTGACTGCCAGAGATGGTCAACACATGGACTCGGCCGTGTAGCTGGTTAAGGAGAATGATGTAGGGCTAAGGTGACGGGGTAAGAGTCAAAGATGGCGGTTGAAAATTATCGAGATTACAGCTGCTGATTGGAGATTATCAAATGGATTATCGAATGTTGTTAAGTTTTTATTAACGAGCTGATCACAGGCCTTAAAATGCAGTTTTTAGTTTCGGGCGTCATGTTTTGGATTCCGTGAAAATTCAAGTTTTTTAGAATGATTTTTTTGATGGACTGAAACCTATTTTCACACAAATATTGGAGCTTTGTTGATATGCATCATCTACCAGATATGCTTTCCTGCCTTTCCAGTAGATCATTTGTTGCGCTCGTGTCTTTTATTGAATTCTTCCTTATTGCGATTTTTGATTCCTCTCATGTATCAGTCTGCACACCCAGGTAGAATAGAATTCAAAAGTTGACTTAATTCATTTCATTACCCTCGCCGCTGGACGCATAATGAAAAGAAGCGAGCCGTTACTGAATTCTCCTTGATAACCACCAGACGACGTGAAGGAAGGCTGCTGTTGACTTAGTCCATCACCAGGCAGCCTTGGATGGAGAGGATTCACGCCCAAAATTTATACGCAGCCACCTGGTGGCGGCATCAAAGAAAGGCCTCCACTATATATATAGTGGTGCTAATACAGTATTCACTTGCGGAGTCAGAAGAGTGATCCACGAGAGAAAGCAGAGTTGAAAACATTTGCTGGTTTGTTCAGAAGCCATGAAAGTTTCGAACCGCCGCCTCAGCATGTTCATGTCTACCACGAGCGCAAAGCGCAAACTTTCCGAGCTCTCATAACGAGCACCACTATCGAGCGATTTCAGGTTAGTTTCCTATTAAAACACGATAGTATGACGGATTAGCAAGACCTCCCAACAGTTTTCCCAGCAACAGGCGCGCTGCAGTCTAATCCATTACAGTGCTAATGTCGTCAATTTCTCTACGTTTGATTTCATGGGCAGTCGTTCGGGCAGTTGCAAGGAATTACGCAGCAAATAAAGAGGAACTAGAAATATGTCAAAAAAAAATCGATGGTTAAGTGTGCAAAAGAGATGAACAAATGATAGAAAGAATGTTGTAAGAGGTGAAAAAACAGATGGAGACAAGAGAAACGGAATATTCAAGTAAGGAATATAATAATAAGGAATGAAAATTCAGTAGGGAAAGCGGTCATGGCCAAACGAAAGATACATGAACATTATTTCTGCATGATAGGGCATTAGTGTCGTGACTCCGTGCGATGCGACCCGTGAACCTGCAGCCTAGCGGGTCGGCCCTAAAGAAATACTGCTAAAAAAATGTACATGCCAAGACACTACAATAAAATCAATAGACACCGCAATGTGACGATAACACAATTTGGAATATAAGCAGAATACTCTTACGGACAAACCTTCACAAGATGGAAGATCAACGAATCTCTCCTGAGCCCCGCACCTGGCGAGCGGCGAGCCAACCATGCGGTACCCGTGCAGACACTCTATGCGAGCCTCATCACCGTAGTGGTAGGGCAGGGTAATGTCGCTGACGAACCCGCCTTGGACCTGAGGAGGAAGAAATATGGGAAGAGTTACTGGCGCTTTCAATAATAATGTAGTAGGAAGGAAGATTATCGATGTGGAATATACATTAATGAGATGGATGGAATATAGGCTGTTTATGCATATAATAGCAAATATAAGCGATTCAAGAGTTATAGGCACAAAATTATTTTACGAACGAATAAAGATCAATGAAAGGAGACAGGAGAGGAAGTTTGTAAAATCACTTGTTTCAGTATGAAGCAAACGAGAAGCCACTGAGAAGAGATTTTGGTAACAATTGGGAGGATGATACAATAGCATTATCTTTGTTGTGGCACTCTTTGTGTGTTGAACGTCAAATTTTAGAAATATTAGTTTGGCTATCACCGTTTCTCCACACATTGTGTTAGGTGCTAAAATTGATTTTTTTTCTGGCCTTCTTAAAGCATGCACTTGCGCTTTATAGTTTGACATACGCCATCAGTCGCTGTACAAAATAGGAAAAAACCGATACACCAACACGGACGGAAGGCTAACACGCCTAACTGACGAACCTCTGGAAGTGTGTAACACCTCTTCCTTGCGCAGACGGGGACAGCACCTGACCAAGAGCCCTTTGAGGTACAGTGTATCACCGGCAACCCAAACATGAAGTAGCCCTCTTCGCACAGCAGCCTCACGATTGTTCCGTAGGTGTTGCCTTCTCCATGGACGACTTTCCTAACAGCGTGAGGGGTGGCGGGAAGACGAGGGCATCGGACCGCTGGGGTATAGGAAGGGGAAAGCTGTAGTGATTATGAACTCACCTATTCGAGTACCTAAATATTGCGAAGACGGCAGTCGTGATCGTATCCAAATGGGAACAATAATATTGATCGTTCCACTTTACAAAAAAAACATTGGTTTTTGATGCAGTATTTATACATCCTGCTTCAAGCTAGGTTACAGTTATGATAGGTTTGGGTTCAGTTATGTTGCCCTTCGAGATTTTATCACTTCTTAGAGCCCACTTTGTTTTTCTGTAAAAACTTTGCTCATTATCAACACGAAACATGCATCCAGGTTTTTAGCAAGATTCAAAACTGTGAACAGATATGGTATTGAACTGTTACAAGAATCCAAAGAAATGTATATTCAGTACGGTGAAGATTCCAAGATATAAACGGCTAGGCAAATTACCAAGTAATTAACCACAGCAACGGTTACTTTGGATCTGGAGACTTCACGATAGTCCACTGGACTCACCAATGCAGTCTGGCGCTGCCAGCCACCGTCTGTCCTCCATGCAAGCCACTGTCATAGCAGAGACCCCAGTCGGAAAGGTGTATCCTGTCTGGCAGCGGTAGGTTGCTTGGCCCCTGAACGAAGTGTTCGCGACGGTGGCAACGAAGCCGTACTTGATGGAAGGAACGCGGCCACAGCGGACGCCTGCATTTGTATGGGAGAGGGGATTCAAGGCGTTAGCGCGGAAGAGGAGCAACAACTAGTACTGTATGTTTTCTAAAAGCAATTCTCTTTTCCCTGTAGGTTAGGTCAGTGAGCAAGCATTGTAGGTTGCACGGGAGGCTTAAGAAGGCTCGTCGGGCTGCTGAGAGTGCATAACAATCCATAAGTAAGTGTTGCACACTGATTGCCGCCTGGTGGCAACAGGAGCTTTGTGGCGCACCCGGTCCCATGTCAATGAATTTATTTGAGCCTCATTTCCATGGAGCCTCAACGCGAGTCATCGCACGCTCCCACGTAGGGCACGAAGAACCGTCGTTTCTGTCAAGTTAGGAGCTTCAACTCTAATACACAAGAGGCTAGTACGTTCAGGAACGGTGAGAATATAACAACGGGGGTTTTTGAACAGCTTCATAGTCAGTTATGTTTTCCGAATGAGATTGTTTATTCTTCCGCTAGGTTATTCTAGTAAGCAGGCTTTGTAGGTTGCACGGGGGGCCTAAGAAGGCTCGTCGGGCTGCGGCGAGTACATTGCAATCCACAAGTAAGTGTTTCACACTGTTTTCCACCTAGTGGCAACAGGGGCATGGAAGCGCGTCCGGTTCCATGTCTACATTCATTGGGTGGTTGTGGGTTGCGCAGGCGCAGGCGGTTGATAGAATTGGAAAACATCGTTTCCAATTCTTCTACGGAGGGTTTGACTGCAAGCATCATTTGTCCACTCTGCTGCCAGCAGTCGTTCCAGTGGGATGTTATACGAGAATTGAAGACTGGGAATCAGTCTCGATAATATATGGAGATGAATTGTTCTTGGTGGGTGGACACCAGTTAAGCGAGGGAATCTGCTCGCTCGTTTCCTCTTATTCACACATGTCCAGGTATCCAACAAAACTCAACAGCTCTACCTGTCTCTGACACTGTGAATATGTCGTTTCGCACCTAACGAAGAACATTGTGTTCATACTTCAGAACTTCCAGCAGGGTGAGAGCTCTCAAACTGTCTGAAAATTCAACATATTTGGGGAGGCGGTCAGATTCTGCAATGGAGATGGCTAATCAGAGTGCGTGATTACTCTGCAAAAAAAAAATACAGAGGCCTTCCTGTGGGAGAGTTGCCTAACGTAAGGTCCCTCCACTCCGTCCGATGTTTTGGAGCCGGTAGTGTATATTTGGCGGTGCTCAGAGTATTGTTCATCAAGCAATCTCGATAAATTTTGTCAGTACGTGTGTTGGTGTAACTGATTTGTGCTACACTTGCAAATCCAGGTTGACCAGTGGTGGGCTCACCATCCATGTCGGTGTGTTGATATAAAGAAGTCGGTAGGAGAATGAAGGCTTGATCGCTTAGCGAGTGATGTCCACGCGAAAGTAAGAAACAAGGGCATATATTTTCTTCTTACCCGCAAAAAAGCGTTAATCGAGAATGTTGGTTACGTCGTTGAGTGCTGGGCTATTGATAGAGTTTTTTGTCTTGAAGTAGTATTGTAGCGAGAGTTTGTCTCTCCCGAGCGGAAGAGGAAGCTCGTTAGCAGGCACGCTCAGAGATTCGATGGGAGTGGAACGGAACGCGCGGGGCGAGACGCGCAGGGTGTTGTTTTCGATAATGGAAAGGGGTTCAAGAGTGCTTTTGGCTGCTGAACCATGAACACCGGATCCATAGTCGATGTGTGGGTTTATTATGGTTCTGAATAACGTCATGCGGGTCTCCATATCGGCACCGAATTTCAGGGATGTTACAGAGAGAATAAGCACCGTTGAGTATTTGCAGAGAGTCTCCAGGGCTACAATATGGGGTCGCCATGTGAGTTTGGGGTCCCACACAAAACCCAGGAACTTTATCGCTTCTTCGTAAACTAGAGGTGCATTACGCAACAATGCGTCTGGTTTCAGGTGTAAGCTGGGTACTAGGGTAAAATTCACGCTAATAGTTTTGTAGGGAAAAACGCGGAATATTTTAAGGAATCCCAGTTCCAGACTGGGTTTAGGTATTTCTGGAGTTTATGTTGAATTGTTAAGAGGCTAGGATGCCTGTGTTATTTCTGTAGGTCATCCACGTGCAGTGATGGAAGCAGTCTTCCGTCACGCTAAAGAATGTTGGCCAGCTGGTCTGTTTTCAGGATAAAAAGAGTGACACTTCCTTGAGGGACGCTTATTTCTTGCGGGTACGATGGTGACAGGTAGTCGCCGACCTTGACCCTGAAGATAAGATTCTGCAGAAATAGATACAACGCGGTGTATTTCCAAGTAGTGTCGTATGCATTTTCGATGTCGAAAATTGTGAAAATAACATGCTCCTCACTTACAAAAGCCTGGCTAATGTCAGATTCCAGTCATGAAAGGTGGTACGTTGTGGAGTAGCGCTTGCGGCCACCACACTGGATGTTGCCGAGGCCTGGATGCATTTCATGGTTGTCAACAAGGCGTAAGTCTATAATTCATTTCATAGTCTTACAGAGAATGTTGGTAAGAGCAATGGGTCGGTAGATACGGGGGTCACAGTGGAATTCTCCGGGTTTGGGTATAGGGATAATTACAGATTTCCGCCATTGATCAGGAAACAATGAGTGTGAATACGTCATGTTGAACACCTTTAATAGATGCTCACGCGCGTCTTCCGGAAGATTTTTGATCATGGTGATGTGCACCCGGTCCGGCCCGAGTGAAGTTTTACGAGTATGGTTTTAAACGCCCTGTAGTTTGTGGATGGAGATAGGTTTGTTGTGGAACTATTCGTATGTAAGTAAACTCTAGATGTTCACTCATAATTTATTTTTCCGTTGGAAAGCAGCCGTGTAGTTAATCGATTGTGATCTCTTGCTATGATTCTGTGCCATTTTATCCGCGAATTCCGGGCGGGGAGAATATATGGTGCCTCAGTCCCAAAGAATATGGATATGTTGCTCGGGTCTTCCTTGGATACGTCTGATTTTTTCCCACTTTCCGGATAGGGGGGTGTTTCGGTTAATAGCGTTGACTAGTTGGGTCCAGCTCTCCCGTCTCGTCTCTCCACAGCTCTGAGTTTGCGATATTCGGCAGATGTCCTTTTTCACGCTATTCGGTTCCTGGTGTACCGTGCACGTCGGATGGCATTGTACAGTCTTCCACGCCTGTATCTTGCTTTTTGCACCTCTCGGCACCAAAACGGTTTTGGAAAAAGGTTGTAGGTGAATATTGGGGGATGTAAACTGCAGCTTCAGCTGAAAATTTTGTCGCATAGTTGGATGACGAGGTCGTGTTCGGAGATGACATCCATGTCGCACTACGCGATGTGTGCCGAATATTTCTCCCAGCTGGCTTTTCGGTAGTTGAATCGAAGTTCTTGTGTAGCAGGATTTCTTGGTTGGTTGGTGAGAAGAGATATTATGACTGGGTTATGGTCGCTGTGGTGTGTTGAAGGCAAGACTCCACAAACGAGTCGGGGCTGCCAGTGTGGGTAGCATATGGATAAGGCGATGGCAGTTCCACTTTCGGGGATGATTCTGTTGTGCTGTTCGTCATTGAAAAGAATCAGGTTGTCAGTGATTATGTTGTTAGTCATTATCACTCCCCTGTGGTCTGTTCTCACGCATCCCCACATTTCATCATGGAAGCCGTTGAAGTCTCCAAGGAGGAGTATTAGCGAGGGCAGTTGGTTCAGCAATTCGGTCATCAGTGCTTCCGAGAGATCATGGTTTCGTGACGAGTAGATAGATATCACTGTTGTTGGTCTTGAGGCGCATATCTTTACAGCTACAGATTGGATTCAGTTTTCAGAGAAAGGGGAAGTGAGGTACCCTTTGGTGGATCATGAGAGCCACTCCGCCGTGTGCAGTCACATTGGAGTGGCCTTCGCAGGGTTGCAAGACATATTGGGGGATTTTGAAGGGGGCGGTCTCTCAGAGTTTGATCTCTTGGAGGCCTATCACCAAAGGTTTGTTAGTGGATTTTAAGTATAGTAATTCGTCTTTCTTGTTTACAAATCCCTGGCAGTTCCACCGAAATATTGTGCTGGTGGTCATTGTGGAAGCCGTTTACACTCAGCCCTTGGTGATCTAGGGTAATCGCGAGGTTTGGTAAAACTTTCGTGGTGTTCGTGTCCTTGAGTTTGTCCAGAATCCTTGATCGAGAGTGTTCGTGGGAGCAACCGCTTTCAGTAGAGCGTGGTCTGCTAGGATTACTGCGGTCGCGGCTGTGAGGGCTTTAATGATAGAACGCGAGAGTCCTCTCTTTGTGTTTGCTGCTTGAGCGAGCACGCTGATCTTCTATAAAGGACTTTCAAACTGCATGGTTGGCTGAGTAGTTGCCGGTAATATAGTTGGGTAGACTGAGGTGAAATCTTCAATGATCAATTATCGCTCAATAATTAAACTCATTGAAAATTTAATTGATATTATCCATTGAAAAGGATTGTCCATAAATAAAACCGTAAGAAACTTCCAAGTAAAGTTAAATTATACGTGGGAAAAGTTTTTTTCTCAGTGATAGACTAACCATAAACGAATTTTATTTTGCTACTGTATATGGTTGATTAGCGATTTCGGGTACAAGTTCTTCGTAGGAGATTTTCCGCGGGTCGTCACACAGGCGATGGTCGTTTTCGTTGTTGAGGTGTCCTGGTGTCGCGCATGCGACTGAGGGTTGGATCCCTTAGTATTGTTATTGCTGGATGTGGTCTCTGTTAATACTGGCCAAAATCGTTCTTCTTTCTGTTCTTGCCAATCTGTTGCTGACCTTCTTGCTTTGTGGCAGGTGGGCGTCAGGCACCTCGTGGTCGTTGTCAGTAGCGTCTTCTTCTCTTCGTATTTAGTTTGGGTGTTGGTGAACCTCAATTTGTGGTCGACGGAGGAGGCAGTATCCATCGCGGTGTTCTCTTGGGAGCCGGTGGGTTCTTTGCTAGGGTAACTCACCTAGTCTTTGACGGCGGTAAGTGGGCCGGGTGAGATAGTGATACTACTAGGGAGGGGTCTGGAGGCTATATTATTAGGTTGTGTTGACGGTGTGTATATGTATCGTCTAGGGGTTGGATTTCCTTGTAGATTCAACTGCTCCGGCATAGTTAGTCGAACTGGGTTTCCGTTGTGCTAGATTTGAATGGCTAGTTTGCGTGTGACTGCGTTGTTTTGCGTGATTGTTATTGCTTTTTGATCCATATATATGACAGTCGCGGTCGCCTGCCTCAAGGAGACATGAACAGTGGTAGCAGGTAGGTCAGAAAGCTTTGCAGTTCTTTTCGTCGTCGTCGCCGGCGCACTTCTTACATCGATGTGGTATGCGTGGATTGCTGTATCTGATAACGAGTCACATTTCATAGCATGTTATGCCCATTGCATGCCACGTCACAGCTGGGTAAGTTTTAGTTTTCCCTGGTTCAGTCTTAGCAAACTATGAATTCCGGTGAGTCAGGTCATGGGAAGGTGATTGTGTATGCGGTGGACCTAGCGATTCGTGATTTGATCCATGTAGCTAGAAAGACTCCCTTAACTCCATAATCCTTTGCCAAACTTGCTACAAAAGCGCTCAGGTTTTTTGTTGGGCTGTAACAAAAAAGGGTATATAATTTGTTTGGTATCGTTGGAAAATGGACGTAATTCGACAATTTCTTTGTGTTTGGTCGAGTTTTGTGAAATGGGTCACAAAACTCCTCCCCTTGTCGGTGGACAAATTCCGGGTTACTTCCTAGTTGTTGCAAACGGGAGTTCATCGTGACGAATGGATTTGTTGAGAGAGTAACATTGCATGTACCGCTGTCTAAGAGAGTTATGAGGAAGTGAGTAGGGAATGATGATGGTCATTTCTCGTCAGCCTGAGAAGAGAGCATTGAGGCCACAGCTTCTCGTCGCCAGACTCCGTGGTCTATCTGGTATCGGAAAATTTCTCATTCTGTCTTATCTAAGGGGCTGTCTTTTTATCCCGTAGGGTGGGTGGCCGTTTACTTTACAGTGAAGACAGTGGGCTACTTCGAATGGGCATCGTCCCGTTTGTCGTAGTCGTCTTGGGTGCAGTGTGAGCATTTTTGCTTACCGATACAATGTCCGCTCCTGTTCCCGGATTTCTGGCATTTGTAGCAACGCATCGGATGTCGGTCGAAGGGTGTAACCTTAGTTCTAGTGGCAGAAAAGGGTATGTGTATGTAGTTCGGTGGAGTGTGGAAGTTGAATTTTAGCAAGAGGCCTGTGATGGTGTTCCTTTTCTGTGTCGTTTCTGGTGTGATTTTAGCTTCGATCAGGCAGCCATCGTATTGAATGAGTCCGATGATGAACTCGTCAATTTACTCCTTCTGGAGATCCTCTATGTAAATCAAGCCTGAACTCTTAGAGAAATTCGGGTGTGAAATGATTGTGCAAGACTTTTAGCATATCCTGGTCATGGAAAGTATAGTGCCGCTTTGAAGTTTCGTATCCACTCTAATGGTAAATCATTTGTCGCCGCAGGTTGTGATGCTGAAGACTGGCTGGCCAGTGACGGAATTCAGTTCTTCTCGTAGAGTTTAAGGAAAAATATCCGGTCTGTCTCTGACGTCGAATGTGATTTTCTGATGTTCGGGAAAGTTGGAACCACGTTTCGGGAAAGTTGGAACCACGGAGAGCATCGCCGCACAGCGTACGAGCTAAGTATATTTTCTGGTATACACTAAATGGGGATCGAATCTGGCGTTAGAAGGTCCACTATAATACGGAGTAGTCAGCAATAAGGAGCCCACACGCTTTGAAAATATCGAGGTATGAGTGCGATTGCGGGGTTACTGCCGGATTGTGGTATATGTATGGGGAAATAGAGCAGGCAAGAACATAGCAATACATTTGAAGGTCAATGTGTTCGCGTTGATATGCAAGGCTGGGCTCTCCCAGTGCAGATGCGAAATGAAGCATGAGGGAACGAATCTAGTGTTTGATAATATCGATTTTGGGGAGCAACAAGCCAGCCCCTCCCCCCCCCCTAGTCTAGTTTAGACCGAAAAAGAGCGCGGCGAAGTCATAATGTTTTAATTATGCAGACATGTCGCTTTAACGCGAGGGAACGAGCATCCTTCTGGAGCTGAATGTCACACCAGCAACTAATGATGTACATAGCAGTAGACAAGTTTGAGGTTAGTCTGATTGGATACTGTGGTTAGCCAATGGCCTTGAAGCTGCTAATGTCACATGAGGTACAGGAACTCCTTAGGTGTTGAGGCCATATATAGTCCCATCGCTACTCTGTGACAGCGAGGATCATTCTCACTCAACCTACCTTGCACCATAGCATGAGAATAGCACGAGTGGAAAAAATGAAACATAGGACTAGGTTGCACAAAAGGAAGAACGCAGCGTGGCCGTTATTTTTCACCCGAAGGGAGGACGATTAGGCATGGTGTGCAACTATTCTTGGGAGAGCTGTTAACGGGATGCTTGAGGAAACAAAAAAAAGTGAAACTAAACAGAAGATGAAAATGAGGTCAAGTAAATTCAGAATTGGGGAGAAAAGGCAAAATGGTGAGGGGGAAGAAGAGTCGGATCTGAAGGGAAATCGGATGTTCACCCCTACGGGTTGGACCGTGACTTTGTACGGACCTTGACTTGGTACGGCCCGGTAACTCAACGGATGTCTTGATAGGAGGGAAGGAGGCGGTGGGAAGTGATTAGATTAGAGTGTCAAGGCTTTCTAGTGCACTGAAGTCAATGCTCTTCTGGCACCAAACGTCAAACCAGCAATGTCCCAACGCGAAGGTAATACAGACTTCCCCGTAGGGCAATTGAAGAGTGGCAAAGTAGGTGCAGCGTAGATTACGAGTAGGCTCAGAGCAGATTTCGAGTAGGTTTAAGGTAGATTCCGAGTTGGTTTCAAGTGGGTTACCAGTAGGTTTACCGTAGGTTACCAGAAGGTTACCAGTAGGTTTAACGTAGGTTACGAGTAGGTTTAACGTAGGTTACGAGTAGGTTTAACGTAGGTACAGAGTGGGTTTAACGTAGATACAGAGTAGGTTTAACGTAGAAACAAAGTAGGCTTAACGAAGATACAGAGTAGGCTTAACGAAGATACAGAGTAGGCTTAACGAAGATACAGAGTAGGCTTAACGAAGATACAGAGTAGGCTTAACGAAGACACCGAGTAGGTTTACCGTAGATACGGAGTAGGTTTAACGTAGATACAGAGTAGGTTTAACGTAGATACAGAGTAGGTCTAACGTAGATAGAGAGTAGGTCTAACGTAGATAGAGAGTAGGTTTAACGTAGATACATAGTAGGTTTAATGTAGATACATAGTAGGTTTAATGTAGATACAGAGTAGGTTTAATGTAGATACAGAGCAGGTTTAACGTAGATAACGAGTAGGTTTAACGTAGATACCGAGTTGGTTTAACGTAGATTTAACGTAGATACAGAGTAGGTTTAGCGTAGATTCCGAGTAGGTTTAACGTAGTAGGAGCAGTAGGAGTAGTAGCCGCTTCCGCGCTGCACCGGAGCCACAAAGCGAAGTTGTCGATCGTCACCCTGCAGGGCACACGCTGGCGTCTAACGATACATAATTAAACCACTAATACAAAATAGATCACCATGAAAAAAAGGCACAGATAAATAATAGAGCCCACGAAATAAGAAATAATAGTATACGAAAATTAGGTGATAATGATCTTTATTATGAATAATCATCCGTCCACCCCAAATCATTGTCAGTCTCACAGATAGTTAAGACTCACGGCATGCTTAGGTCAATACTGTTTACATGGATATAGGGTGAAGTAACAATTGTCCTACTCAAAGTGAGCAAAGAAAACGGTGGTACTCCGGAGAAGAGGAGTTTATCGGTATGTAAGATTAAGTATGATCAATTCACAACAGATCAGAATTCAGCTAGGAGGCTGGTTTCCTCGACGGTAACTGAGAAGCTGTTCCGCACAGAATTGCCTCAGAGGGGAACTCTGTATGCATTAGGCAGAGTGTATTAGAAAGATCCCGGAACGACTCCAGGGGAAGTATGTGCGTCGACATTCCTTCCATGTGGGGCACTCTGCCAAGATATGGGCTATTGTAAGAGGGACTAGACGGTCGATACAGTATAGGGGTGACGACGCCTCCATTAGGTGTCTGTGCGTTAGTCTGCTATGTCCAATCCTCAATCGGCATAGAGTTACTTCAGTCCGGCGAGATCGGTTGCTTGAAGAGACCCAGGGTGTGTCTTTAATAGTAATCAATTTATTTTTCGTAGGAACATCAGACCCTTCCATGTTCCATTTTTCTCTTCCATTCGTAGGAGCCATTCGGTTTTGTATTGCGCTTTAGCATTTTATTCAAAATGAATCTCAAAGAGAAAACATTACAGAGACGTATTTACGAGAGAATCTTGATAACATTCGCTGAACGTAGTTTCCGACCGATTTAGACCTTTGTGTCTTTCAACCTGACTTGGGAATTTCGAGACTTCTTAGTTTTTCGACTGTTCCAGAGTTTCAGGGTAAAACTCTGGCTAAATGTATGCTAGGTACAGCTTGGAGTCTCGTGCACCTGGCTGTCAAAATGTCTTATTATTATTATTATTTGCTTTCATGTTCCACCGGAGTCCCAACGCGAAGTTAATGCAGACTCCCCCGTAGGGCAATTGATGAGCGGCAGAGTAGGTTCACAATAGTAACAGAGTGGGTTCACAATAGTAACAGAGTGGGTTCACAATAGTAACAGAGTAGGTTCACAATAGTAACAGAGTAGGTTCACAATAGTAACAGAGTAGGTTCACAATAGTAACAGAGTAGGTTCACAACAGCAACAGAGTAGGTTCACAACAGTAACAGAGTAGGTTCACAACAGTAACAGAGTAGGTTCACAACAGTAACAGAGTAGGTTCACAACAGTAACAGAGTAGGTATAATAACGATATATAATTTTATAATTAATATAAAAAAGATCATGAAAAAAAGGGCAGAGAAGAATAACAGAGCCCAAGCGAGAAGAAATAATAAAATACTAAATAGAATGTTAATGATCTATAAAATGAATAATCATCCATCCACCCCAATCAAAATGTCTTCTATGTACAGAGTGGAGTCTCCCGCGCCCAGCTGTCGCGGCCGGCTGAACCCACAAACCCCAACCCCCTCCCTATCCATATAAGTGAGGTCTTCGAAGTTCCATAATTCATTTGAGCGCTGCTGCAGGGTGGAGGCACATCGACACCCGAGCTCCTGCACTCCCGCCATACTAAGATCCACAGGGTCCGCGCAACCTTTCGAAAGGGTGAGGTTCAGTACGTGGCGGCCCATCTGGGCAGTGGATTTGTGACCCACTGCCTCTACAGAGCCACAGATGGGATCGGCAAAAGCCCCGACGTGCTGAATTTGCAGTCTCAGTGGTCCTGTGCCTCGTCCTTGCAAGACAAAATTTGTCAGCACCGAAATTTGGCGACATACATTTGTCGGCACAGACACTTGTCGGCACAGACACTTGTCAGCACAGAAATTTGTCGGCACAGAAATTTGTCGGCACAGAAATTTGTCGGCACAGAAATTTGTCGGCACAGAAATTTGTCGGCACAGACACTAGGCCGCATCCCCCAGAAAGGGGGGTGGCTGACGGCAAGGCGCACCTCACACCCTCATGCGCTCACACACACACATCTTAGCCCTTTTGTGCCAAAGGGTCCGGCCGGTAGCCCCTCAACTTACACTCTGGGTCCCGAATGCACCGAGGAACCGTCGTCAGCAGCAGGGCCCGA
>SDVV010010040.1:0-16427 GCA_016164225.1 Gammarus roeselii
ATATGTATGTATGTATACATATATATATATATATACATGCGTGTCTGTGTGTGTATATGTAATAAAGAGCAAGCTAACAAACGTTATAGAATTCACAAATAAAAATAATAATCAAAAATACTCGCCATGCATCAAGAAAAGAGAAACACCGGTCGAATTTGCATCAAAATGTTTAGACTCAAGCTCCATAAAGTGTCCTGAAGGCATCCAATTAACTTAATCGTCATCTATTATTTTGTTCATCAGAAGTTTCACACGATGTCTTTGGGCTCCGTCGGTGATATGAGCGAGTGTGGGAACGAGTGATCTATTTGTCTTGAATGATATCATGAGTGACGTTTGATGGGTAAACTTATGTCCCTTATCAGCTCTTTGTTCTTCACTTGACGAGTTCTGATGCCATCACCCAGAATATGAGAAGAGGTGTAGAACGTTGTTGTTTGAAACAGTTACTATTGAGTTGTTCTGTTCCAGGACCGTTAAAAATGTTCATCAAAGTGGAGGTATTTCTCAAAATAAAATACAGTTGCCACAAGAATATAAATATTTTTCGGATTATAATAACTCTAAAAGGCTGGTTTTCTAAAGGCCCCGAAATAAAGATAGTTTTTGTCTTCTGTTTATAATTTGTGTTTTGGGTCGCCTTTTAAGTTGCACTCGCATTGCTCGATCTTCTTCGAAGTGTTTTTGTCAAATTAGTTTGGCAAACTTTCCGCCTTCTTGGTATTTTTTTTTTAATATTTGTTATGATGAAAATCGTCGGACAAGCGTCGACGGGGCCCAATTATATTTTTAAATAACAATTTTCGCAAGCTCTAATAATTTGAGAAGAAAAATCTTACGAACGTAGAATTTGAAGCCTTGTTAATCAAATATGATCAATGAAATAACCAGTTTTTATTTAATAAAACTATTCGAGTACATCGTAATTGACATGACATAATGCTACTGTCAGTGTAAGCCAAAGAGTACCAATCAGATTTTGAATCGGCCTACCTTACACAAAAAAACAATCACTTGCCAACCACAATTGCAAACTACAACATAACACAGGAAAAATAAATAACGGGGACAGAGCACAAATAAATCACTGATCATCGTGTACGCACGTCCATGCATGAAGAAAAGAGTACGCACATCCATGCATGAACAAAAGTGTACGCACATCCATGCATGAACAAAAGTGTACGCACATCCATGCATGAACAAAAGTGTACGCACATCCATGCATTAACAAATGTGTAGGCACATCCTGCACGAACAAAAGTGTATGCACATCCTTCAAGAACAAAAGTGTACGCACATCCATGCATAAACAAAAGTGTACGCACATCCATGCGTGAACATGAGTGTCAACGAATCCCAAAATATTGATAACAGAACGAAAGGTAATCCAAAGTTAGAGAGCTGGTAATAGCTGTATGGAACATACTTTAAATGAACAATATGAGTATGCGGTAACCCTGTCTCCATACGAGTACAATTAATCATAAGTGCCATAAATAAACATTGAAAGCTTGTGATATAAAAACATGCCACTTAACATACCGGATTCGAAGTATAAACGAATGTACACAACTTCATGTCTCTGTGTGTATTTATACTCTATTATTTTCATACGTCATTTCTCTTCGCAATGCCAATAAAGAAAGGATTTTGATTCTTTTTGCATGGATTTACGGATTTAAACTCCATATTATAAGGATTATAGGGATTCCTATTTGTTTCCTTTGAAGGAGACTGTTTTACAAAATATTTGGTAACAATGAAATCGGCGCCATCTTTGTTTGGAAAAGGGGTGGATTTTTCTGAGGACCAGCCTGTAAATATTATTCGAAGCTATTCTGTAATGAAATATTTAAAACAACTTAGTGCATTGTAAACATGCTTATATTGAATGGCTCACAAACATATCATGATGAGAAGTAGGATTAATATTTAAGATTGGGGGACTTGGTCCACCACACGAGTCATCACAAGCTACTCCGTAGGGCACATGTCAAGATGATATGTATCTATCAATCTGGAGTGGAGGGCGTTTCACATAAAATATTTGCACAACTATTTTTGATTTTTCATGTTATGTAATATATGTTTTGTTTACTTCGGATTTCAGCCATAGACAACATGATATTTCAAATTTTGATAGAACACTGGGTTATGACCACATATATGCATTCTTTTTGAAAATAAAAGGTGCTATTTTAACCATAAGTAAAGTTCTTATGCGTCACTCTACATTGAACTGGAGCATTGTTTCCTAATTCAAAATAACTTCGTATTTGTATGGGAATAAAAAGGAAGTAGCGGATTCGTAAGGAAACCTTGATCATTGATATTGATCACGTAGGAAGTAAAGGATTCGTAAGGAAACCGTGATCATTGATATTGATATTTTGTTTCTATAAACTGGACAATATATCCATGGTATGCTCATGATATGTTTAATCTGTATAAGCACTATGAGGTTGAGTTAGCAAAGCTACCTACCTACATGTTTAGATTTCATGCAATTATGCAGGCAGGCCCATCTTGTTCAACGATTTCTAGCAATAACATCAGCAGACAACATGCCTTCTACTTATAGGTACAATATTCAGAATAATTCATAATAATTATAATAATAAGGATAATAAGAAGAACGTATTTATGCTGCACACTCACATTAGTAAGGAACGTTAAACCCAGAGTGAGGTTTTGTTCACCACCTTCAGTATGGGAAAAGTTTCCAGAATTGGGAAAATGTGAAAACGATGAAAATAACAAGAGATGAGAAATTTGCTGCGTTATGTTGTAAATACTTTTTTTTACATTTAATAATGCGGATAAACAGAGATGAGGAATTGAAGTGAGTGTGGAATAAATGGTAGTGAAAATGTACGTTATTCAGTAAGGGTTCCAGTAATAAATTACCTTCTTTTGTAAACAACAAAATGGACCAGGTGAGTAAAGTATGAGCTTTAGCATTAAATAATGATAATGATTGTGATCATTGTTTAATCAATTGAGGAAAAACGATAGAAAATATGAAAGAGAAAGAGCTTTAGGGAAAGTCTCAGAAATGGAGAAAGGGGCGACTGTTAATATTATTCGAAATAATAATACTTATGACAGGTAAATTCGCATTTTTATTCGAGTATTTCATAGAGTATTTAACAGCAGACACCAATCATAATACGAGGATAGAATACTTTTGCTAGAAAAGCGGATTGGTGAAAATATTACAAAGAGAAAACCTCTTCCGACCTAGTCTGTCATATTTGTCTTCATTTGAATTAAAATGTGATTGATTCCAGTTAGGGTGACTGAAAGTAGATATTTAAAAGAACAAAAGAGTTAATGAGGTAGTTACTGTAGTTACTGTTAATGAAGTAGTTACTGCAATGAACAGTAGCGTCGATTGTGTCATAAAGATGAGGTTCATGAAACCTATTTAGCATGTATGTAATTAGTGAAAGATTGGTTCGTCATGAACAGAATAGAAATTTGAACCTCGTGTGCTAGTGTTAATTCCATCAAAATTGAACATAAATAATAAATGTCATAAATAATCTGATTTGGGGACAAACAACTGGAATAATTCCAGATGGTGGGATATTATTTTTCCATTTCTAAGCGTTATAATTTTTTCCGTATTTTTAAACCCCTGATAGTTTTTATCGAAGTCTTTTATCGCTCCGAGGGCAAACGAGATCAAATAAAATGCGGCGAATGAGCTGCCGGGATGCAACGTTGGAACATCAGATCATTCGAAAAAAAATAGACTTTCGAACTTATTTGATTCTACAGTATTTGCACCTCAAAATGATTAATAGATGAACTCGAACATAAATAATTAGCTGGCTTGATTGAGATTGTGGAAACCAGGCGTGTACTTCAAAAAAAAAAAATCTCTAGTGCTATGTCCGTAAATTTATTCACTTAGTCAATAACGTAATTTGGCAAGTACAATTTAAATTATCCGAGCAAAGCGATCATTTTGTGAAATAAACATAAAATCTGCAGTATCAATAATAACAAAATCACTAATTCTAAAAAAAAAAAATTACAATGAAAAGTTGAAACATTTAACAGCTTGAAAACACCAATTACGCGACAATAAGCTAATGTGACCCTGTTAGAGGAAGCAAGTTTTATTGTACAATGTCATCAAATTACAGTTGATGCTGAAGAACGATGGAGATACGTGTTTCATTTCAATGGAAACTGGAAAACAAAGCAGAAATATTTTAAATTCATGAGTATTACTTTGTTGAATTGTTTTACTAGCATAATTCGAGTTACTTTTGCATAAGCAAAAATATTATAACGAGATGTTAATTTGAAGGAGAGACGTGATAGGTTCCTCCTTCGGTGACATTACCTGTGTTTGAATACATATGATACCCATTGTTTTAGTACTGAGTATTTACTTGGAAAATAAACCTTGTAGGCGTGATCACAAGTTGTCATCCAGACGGTGACTCTATCCTCATGGATATTCTAAGGGCCAAGCTGTATGTGCATCGACGGAACCCTCCTCTGTAACTAATCGAATTTGAGATGTAAAATTTCCTACAGAGATACCGAGACGATACAGAGTCATCATTAAACTTTATCGTCACAAAAATATATGTTGAACATGAGCTTCTGTACAGCATCCCTGTTCTATACCTAATTTGGTTGTTATTATACCTTCTACACTGCAACTCTAAAAATCAAATATCATGGCTATTAAGGAATTTTCTACAACATTTCTTGTTAATTGTTGCTGAAGAAAAAGTTGGGACATTAATTTTTTAATTTTTTTTAATGAGGTTTGTTCTAAAATTGTTCCACTAAATAAATGTTTTTGAGGTTAGAAATTCAATTATTTAAACGAAAATTATTTGAGATAAATTTCCAAAAGGAACAGATGAACAGAGACTGGATCATAATCATCTAAGTAACTTGGATAAAACATTTTTTTGCCAGTTTAATAATACATTTTCTTGACAGATACCGACACAGTATTTTATTGTCATTTCAATTTTCTAAATTGAACAAAGGAGAAGATGCAATCATTAAGCAGCAATTATAAACGTACATTTTATGGTTCATTCTGGGAACAAGGTTCTAATCATTAGTATTATTTATGCATTAGTAGTATACATTAGTAGTAGTATTGTTTATGCCCTGCGCGTCTCCTGATATCCAGCTAAGCTTATCTGATTGATTCATTCATTATTTTCTCTTTTTATATCCAGTTAAAATATTGTAATTCCGAGATAACTCGTCTTGAGCAAGAAATATTGTGAACAACGTTTCTTGTGAAGAACGTTTCATGTGAACAACGTTTCTTGTGAACAGCGTTTCTTAAAGAACAACGTTTATTTTGAAGAACGTTTCTTGCGAAGATCGTTTTTGGTGAGGAACGTTTCTCGTGAACGCTTCTTGTGAACAACGTTTCTTGTGAACAACGCTTCTTGTGAGCAACGTCTCTTGTGAACAACGTTTCTGGTGAACAACGTTTCTTGTGAAGAACGTTTTTTCCCGCAAATTCTACAATGAAACCGCCTGAATGTTTAATATTATTAAATTTTGTTGAGATTTCGACGAACGACTGTACCTCACATAGTCCTATTTCCCACTGGGTCCGGTATCCCAGACAGCCCAAAAAAAAATACCGACAAAACAAATGCAAGTTTATGCACAAACAAAAAGATAAAATTTGCCACATAAGCAATGCAGGAATAGTAACACCAATAACAATGAAAAATTGTGCAGAAACGATGACAAAATCTACATGAGGTTGGCTTGCAGTTATGAATTATAGTAGAACAAATATTGCGAAAAAAATCAGCGAGCAATAAAATTGATAATCCTTCTCTGATTTATCCAAATTATAATCACAACCTAAGGTTAATTTTTTTTTTCACTACAATCAGTATCCAAATCGTAACCTTTGATATCAATGTTCTATCATCAAAAAATGTATTCACAAGACTGGGTAATGTAATATCAAAATGTTAGCAATAACCCATAGATTTCTTGTAAGTAAATGGGTGAAATTTTAAAGCATGAATTTCTAGCTTGACCTCAATAACGGTGGCTTGGTAGCTTTTCGCACACGTGCTCTATAAAAGTGTTATTGACACACCATCTTCAGTGTGGGTTTGATGCTGTTATTAGATTGACATCAGAGCATGGCATAATTAATTAATTGTTTTGAGTGGATATTTTCACAGAGACGACAATTTCAGGATAATTGGTTACCTCTCGAGGGAAGAGTTCTGTGTTTGAAAGATGTTTGTTGGAAGTATTGAATGAGAATAAACATTGCTCTTCGTTTCAAGACGATGAAGAATAAGAAGAGGAATACATTGCTCTTCGTTTCAAGACGATGAAGAATATGAAGAGGAATACATTGCTCTTCGTTTAAAAACGATGAAGAATATGAAGAGGAATACATTGCTCTTCGTTTCAAGACAATGAAGAATATGAAGAGGAGTAGGTTGCAAGATTTTACAGGTGAAGAGAGCAACGAAAATCTGGTGAATGCTAAACTCACGTCCTATAGAGAGAAAAACATTACACTCAGAAGAGTAGACCAAAGACAAAAATGTGAATGCTACAAAATCATTATAAGTCGAATAATGGTGGTGTCCAGAACCTAAAATCACAATGAAAATATTTATCAAATAATAAGCATGAACGAACAAATTACGATTGGTTGGAAGTTCTTAGAAATGTTATTACAACATATGTAAGCATACAAACAGTATGCTGAATTTGATTGGGGAAAATAGGCCAATGTTTTAAAGCGATCTGATAAACACTTCCCAAATATAAACACCACAGAATATGCATTGAGTTTTTAATTGAACATAAATCATCACAGTGATTATAAGAAAACACATTACAATCATTTTACGGTATGTAAATAATAAATTATTTAATAGTTATCAGAACAGCAACAGTTCCACGGAAACCATATAATAAATGATAGGGTACAGTATCAAAATAAATTGTATGTTAGATTATTATGGTAATAGTTGACAATAATAATTTATACTTTTTTTACTCTTTAGAAGCGACAGCCTCATCAACATCATAGAAATAAGAGGTACAGTATAAAAAATACATTAATAATAATACAAATCATAGGAATAATGATAATAATAATGACAATAATAGTTTTCAATTTACTCATTCGAAGCGACAGCCTCACGAAAATTGGTGCTCCATATCCATCCCTGTTTGCTCTGTTGAGGGGTGGATAGGGGGCCGGATAGGGGTGGATAGGGGGCCGGATAGGGGTGGATAGGGGGCCGGATAGTGGTGGATAGGGGCCGGATAGTGGTGGAAAGGGGGCCGAATAGTGGTGGATAGGGGCCGGATAATGGTGGATAGGGGCCGGATAGTGGTGGATAGGGAGCCGGATAGTGGTTGATAGGGGTCGGATAGTGGTTGATAGGGGGCCGGATAATGGTTGATAGGGGCCGGATAGTGGTGGATAGGGGCCGGATAGTTGTGGATAGCAGGCCGGATAGTGGTGGATAGGGGGCCGGATAGTGGTGGATAGGGGGCCGGATAGTGGTGGATAGGGGCCGGATAGTGGTGGATAGGGGCCGGATAGTGGTGGATAAGGGCCGGATAGTGGTGGATAGGGGCCGGATAGTGGTGGATAGGGGGTTGGATAGGAGAGGGTAGAATGCCGGATAGGGGTGGGTGAGGATGACAGAGGAGAGGATCGTGATTGTGTGGATGTAGGATCAGGGGACGAATGATAGAAGGATTTAAAAGCAGTGGGTTTGTGATCATTGCATGAGGTCGTTGACGGTGAGGTTGTTGAAGGTGAGTTCGAACGATCAATGTTTGTATGTTTTGAAATAGATGTTGGGAAGTTGATAGATTTTTAAAATGAGACGAGCACATGATTAAATATGTGTGTAGAGGGTGCATATGTAAATGTGTTTGGGTGTTCCCACGTTGATAAAACCAACCATGTGGTGGGTTAGGACGTCGTGCAGTCGTTGGGATGAGACGCACAAGTCGTTGAACGTTGAAAAAAATTCATTGATAACGAATGGGAAACGTAAATTGCCATATTTATTTTGTGCATAGTCATGAAAATAAACATGATTCAGAGGTACAGGGGCATATTACAGCGCGGGGGGATGGTTCATTGTCACAACATTTATGCATATTGGGTTATGTTGGGTTCACAGGGGGTCCAGCAGGGCACAGACAACCACAAGATGGCGGTTATTAGGGTAGGATGATTATTATTTAGTGTTAATTCGGTTAAACAGGGGATCAGTGCAGGAGAAGTCGTTTTTGGCGAATGACAAGTACTTTTTGTAAAAATGTTTACCCAGAACACAAAAAATTAAGTTCGGAAATAAATTTGTTGTGTCGTGTGTGTGTGTGTGATGGAGGGTTGCAACAAAAATTGGAGATCGTATACCCCAGTGGAAAAAAAACATGTGGCCGGTGCAGTGGTTGTAAAGCGTTTCAGGTGAATGCCGTGGAATGCATTGTTATAAATGAGGGTAAAATGGCAATGAGTTTATGAGGAGAGTAGCGGCGGAATTATTGGAGATGCAAACCCGATTTCATTCGTTCAAGTGTGAAACACAAAACAATGCAGCGATTTGCATAATGTTCGCAGTGATAAGTAAATAAGTAAACAGTTGCAAATAGTTGCATTTTTTTTTATGGGCAGCATATTTAAAAAAAATTACCTTGCAAATGTTGCATTGCAACACCGTTTTTTTTTTATGACAATACACGTAGTTGATTTTTTTTTTAGGAAATTCGATGGTAATTTCAAGTAAGAATTGATGAAGCTCGATACAAAAGTTGACAAATTGAGGGGTGTGATGATTGTCAACATTTGGTCGACGAATAGCATTTCGCGTGTAGTAGTAGAAAATATGAAGGGAAGGGACATGAGGTGGCAAGGAAATGGGAATATTTGATTTTATGAGCAAATGATGGGAAGCGGATAGACGGTAACTTGGAGAATTGAGCCATTGGGGAAGAGAAGGGGAGTTCATCGGTGTCCAAACAGGAGAAGAGGATGTCAAAAAAGGAAGTAAAGGAAAAGGAATTGGGTAGAGGATATGGGACAAAAAATCCTGCTTCAAAAATATGTCATGGCACCAGAAAAATATAGAAAATTTTCATGAATGGCAATTTTCTCTACTTGATAGAATTTTAGCAGTATCTTTTAATGGTGATGTGAAAAATAGGTCATGGGAGCGTAGGGCTTATGAGGAGAATTGTTTTAAGGGTCTGAAGAAGGTAATATTGGAATAGAGTGGAGGGGTGTGATCAAAAGGTGGAGTGTAGTGCTTTAATGTAAATACATTTGAGTTACAGCTGATCACAACTTCTCCATAATTGAACAATTTCTAAGCTATTCAAAAAAAATTTTTTCACACATACAAGGAGCTAGGTTTGCGGCCGAGGGCTGTTTACCGTGTGTACTTATAACACTTCTGCCAATATTTCAATTTATCATAGTAACTACAAGGTGGTATTCATTCGACAAGGTTCTTCCAGGTACCTCTGGATTGACACATCAAACTATTGGTTCATAGCTCACACTGTGATCAGGTATCCAACCAACTTAGACCGAAAGGTATCATCAATACTACAATACAGTTGCTGAACAGCCAGCTATAAAAATAAGAGATGCAAGAATGAGTAAATCAATTTGACAAAATACTGGTTTCTATGAATTTTATATTTTCCACACGGGAAGATAATACATTGATATATAAATGCAAAAGCGGATTTGGATATAGAAAAGAATGTGTAGAGAAGGAAAAAGATAGATCTCTGAAAATAATTATAGATCCTAAAGCGTATTTCAATTCTTCAGGGTGGTTAATTGACGAGTGTTCAGAAGTGATAAAAATATAAGCTTACCCAGTGGGAAACTTTCATCAAGAGGTGATCATTTAAAAATGTCTATGTGTTTCTGTCTTTGAGCGAAAGATCATTCAAAACAATATATTCGATTGTAATAGTGTCAAAAAATGTATTTACAAGAAGAGTAGAAGTTGGAACATTCAAAAATACGTTATGTCTAAAAGAAATGGAAGAAGAGGTTTCAAGGCGAGGATTAAGGACGGGTGGGTATCGACACAGCAATGAGCAAGATACAGTATTTAGATACATTTTTTCACTACTTTGTCTGATTTCTACGAGGAGGTTTCAGACAAAATACTCTGGCAATGTATCTTGATACTGCGTTATGCCCAACACGGGGATCACTAGGATTATTTTAGAGCCAAACAGTGAGAAACGTACGGCCAAGTTACTAGGATGCCATGGAGGGGACGAAGAAATGGTTCATAAACTTTTAATTAGAGAAGATTTTGATAAGACGAGAAGAAGATTATCAAATAAATATAAAGGTAGACGTACGTTGGGTAGACAAAGTAATTGGTTCTCTGCCATTAGGCTTTTATTGATATAAATTATATATTTACAGTATGTAAATGGTGTCATGTTTTTATTTTATTGTTCTAATCGTTAAAAGTTTATTGAATTTTGGATTAGATTTTTTATTGATCACTTTGGCTTCGCGTTTCATTTATCATGTATGACCCTTGAATAAAGAAAACGAGGTGCATAGCAACGTTCAAATATGTTGCTGAGAAGGAATGATGAGGCGCGCTAAAAGTACGCACCACAAGGACGTCGGAGATTTTTTTTTTGGTCATGAGTATCTCCTAGGTCAAAGAACCCTCGATTATAAATGCTCGAATGTGCTTCATTATTGCAGGTGATGACACATAAGTCATTCTTTTAAGAATTGAACGTAGTAGCTATTGGTAAATACAATATTAAATTGTCGAAGGAATTCCCCATGCACAAATCCACGGTACCTTACAATGAAGAACTGAGATTATTTCCGTTGATAAATTTGAGTAATTTGTAGCATTTATGTTCTTTGGGAAGTATTTTTCTTCGTGATCTTGAGAGACAGAACTTGAAAAAAATCGATTGTAAATTGTTTAGTACTTGGAATTCGGTGGTTTTATACCTTATTTGCCTTTGATAAGTGATGCATTAATAATTTGTCCAAATAACTACAATATGATAACTGAAATATTCAGCAAAATGAATTTGGTGCAGACGAACAAATCGGGCCAACATTTGCACGCCCAAAGCAGGTTAACGTTTAGAAGCAAACAGAACAGGTTACCGTTTCTGGGCCAGCGAAACCGGTTACCGTTTACAAACAGGCTACCGTATGCAGGCATTTGAAACAGGCGACCGTTTGCTGGCGTGCCAAACAGGCTACCGTTTGCTGGCGTGCCAAACAGGTTACCGCTTGCTGGCGTGCCAAACAGGTTACCGTTTGCTGGCGTGCCAAACAGGTTACCGTTTGCTGGCGTGCCAAACAGGTTACCGCTTGCTGGCGTGCCAAACAGGCTACCGTTTGCTGGCGTGCCAAACAGGCTACCGTTTGCTGGCGTGCCAAACAGGCTACCGTTTGCTGGCGTGCCAAACAGGTTACCGCTTGCGAGTGTGTAAACCAAGTTACCGTTTGTAGCGTACAAAACAGGTTACCGTTTACAAGTGTACAAAACAAGTAACAGTTTGCAGACGTACGAAACAGGTTACCTTTGGCGAGTGTGCAAAACAGGTTACCCTTTTCAAGCGTGTAAAACATAATTCCGTTCTTAGGCACACCAAACAGGTTCCCGCTTGCAAGTGTACCAAACAAGTTACCTATTACAGGCTTAACAAAAAGGTTACTGTTCTTATACGTGCAAAATAGGTTACTGCTTGCAAGCGTGCAAAGCAGTAACCCGCTGACAAAAACATATATTTAAACATGCAAATAAATACAGTCGTTTATGAATGCTGACCAAAAACCTCGTACATCTGATTAGAGTATCGTATGTTAGAAAAAAAAACTCATAGAATATAATTTAAATACTCGTAAGTATTGCCTAAATATTATCTGACACCAGTTGTGCTGACTTTGTCTGTGGAAACCGTATTGAATACCTGGACAAAGATATTACATTCTTGAATACTTGGACTGAGGTATTCCCTTATTGAATACTTGTACTAAGGTATTTACTTCACTTTTGTTGCTGTTGCCTTGCCTCCTGTGAAAAAGTTTGGCCTTTTTGTGACTACTCGTTACTTAGACTGACCTAGGAAATTGGAATAGTCTTTTTTGATGAGGCAATCTTCGAGCGCTTTATGTCTGCATTGAAGTAGTCATTTTTGATGAGGCAATCTTCGAGCGCTTTATGTCTGCATTGAAGTAGTCATTTTTGATGAGGCAATCTTCGAGCGCTTTATGTCTGCATTGAAGTAGTCATTTTTGATAAGGCAATCCTCGAGCGCTGTATGTTTGCATTGAAGTAGTCATTTTTGATGAGGCAATCTTCGAGCGTTTTATGTCTGCATTGAAGTAGTCATTTTTGATAAGGCAATCCTTGAGCGCTTTATGTCTGCATTGAAGTAGTCATTTTTGATGAGGCAATCTTCGAGCGCTTCATGTCTGCATTGAAGAAGTCATTTTTGATAAGGCAATCCTCGAGCGCTTTATGTCTGCATTGAAGTAGTCATTTTTGATAAGGCAATCCTCGAGCGCTTTATGTCTGCATTGAAGTAGTCATTTTTGATGAGGCAATCTTCGAGCGCTTTATGTCTGCATTGAAGTAGTCATTTTTGATGAGGCAATCTTCGAGCGCTTTATGTCTGCATTGAAGTAGTCATTTTTGATGAGGCAATCTTCGAGCGTTTTATGTCTGCATTGAAGTAGTCATTTTTGATAAGGCAATCCTCGAGCGCTTTATGTCTGCATTGAAGTAGTCTTTTTTTGATGGGGCAATCCTCGAGCGCTTTATGTCTGCATTGAAGTAGTCATTTTTGATGAGGCAATCTTCGAGCGCTTTATGTCTGCATTGAAGTAGTAATTTTTGATGAGGCAATCTTCGAGCGCTTTATGTCTGCATTGAAGTAGTCTTTTTTTGATGGGGCAATCCTTGACCGCTGTATGTCTGCAGCAATGAATCGTGTTGCGTATTCAGCCTAAGGCATTGCGTCACTGTTTGAAGCAATTGCTTCGCAGTAAAAAGTTCTCCGGCGTTACATTTCCTGTGATGTCTGAAGTTGAAGTCGATTGGTTCTGCTAAGGATGGCCCAATAACGAAGCTTTCCGCAGAAAGTTGTTCATGAAATTTCTAGCACTTTGATGTGTTAGTAAGCAATACTTTGAAACCTCACGTTGAAACCTCACGTTGCTGATATGTTTGAATTGCAGAACTGTATCTACGAACTTTAAAATTTCCTGATAGAAGCAATACATCGTATAGAAGCTATTCGAGCCTGAGCAGAGCTGTGGTGAATATACGCCGGTAAACTCTCTGGCATTTTCAAGTGTTTCGATTTTCTTATCGATTATTTAAATAAGCCACTTCGTTTTTTCGGTGTACGAAGGCCTGGTGTACGAAGGCCTGGTGTACGAAGGCCTGGTGTACGAAGGCCTGGTGTACGAAGGCCTGGTGTACGAAGGCCACACTCCCCTATGAGAGAGCTCGTTCTAATTCAATTGATGGTTTCCATGTAATGTGAGCTTCTGGCAGGGGGAAGTTATGAGCTGATGGCAAGGAGAAGTTATGATCTGATGGCAAGAGGAAGTTATGAGCAGATAGCAAAAGGGAAGTTATGAGCTGATGAAAAAGGGAAGTTATGAGCTGATGAAAAAAGATGTTATGAGCTGATGGCAAAAGAATTTTATGAGCTAATGATGAAATGAAGCTGTGAGCTGATGGCAAGAATAAGTTATGAGCTAATGGCAAGAAGAAGTTATGAGCTGATGACAAGAGGAAGTTATGAGCTGATGGCAAAGGAATTTTATGAACTGGTGGCAAAATGAAGTTATGAGCTGGTGGCAAGGGGAAGTTATGAGCTGATGGCAAAGGGAAGTTATGAGCTGATGGCAACAGGGAAGTTATGAGCTGATGACAGAGGGTTGTTATGAACTAATGGCAAAGGGATTTTATGAACTGATGACAAAATGAAGTTATGAGCTGATGGCAAGAGGAAGTTATGAGCTGCTGGCGAAGTGAATTTATGAGCCGACTGATAAGAAAGTTTGTTCCTCCGTTTAACGGAGGGAATAACTTTGGTGCCGAACCAACATCCCATTGAGGTTCCTCCAGTTCGAGTGTCTCCTCCTGACTAAACAATTTGAGAGAAGCTACTTCGGAACCCCCAAAAATTTTGCTGCAGCTGCTCACTTTCAATTTGTTTCACGCTTTGCATCTAGTTAATAGTCAACATCTTCGCCTTTGTATGTTCATTGGAGACAGAAATCGTAATTTCACCAAGCTCATATGCAACACCCTTTGATGTCGACAGACACGTGGTAATATTAAAATAAATTTATAAATAATTATTACCAGTTTATAAATGATCCCCATCCTCTATTACCTTGCGCCGCGTCATCGAATGCCGCTAATGACAGGAACTTCTTTTCGAATTGGATAGTAATGAAAGAAGGCCATCAGTGTTCTATTGAACGGTTTCCCACGACAGGATGGTATGGTCAAGACTAGGGCTAAGTTTGATTCTCCTTGCATCAATGAGTCAAATTGTAGACTCATGACTCCGAAGGTGATATGAATAGCTTCTAAGAGGTTATGGTTAATTGGGTTTATATTTCTTCAGTGGGTTGCAAACATGGAAGATGAATCATTTTAAGGAAAAAATAAACGTATTTGAATTGTTTACAAATATTTTTTAGTCTCAGACTGACGATACAATGACACACACACACACACACACATACATTTAGGGTATGATGAGTGATTAGAACAATTCAACGGATAATAGTTTAATAACACTTTACCATCCTACGAAATTGAGATGTCACTAGTTTAATATTGCCATTATGGGTTGTCTCTTTAATCAGCTGATAAAATGCTATAAGGTTGTGCATTACAGCATGGTCGAGTGACATTAACAATGGAGCCTTTTCAAATACTTGACCTGTGTCTTTCTCAGTAATGGGTTTTGATCCGCTCTATATTGTATATCAAAAATATTTGCAAACATCATTATCATACGAAGATAACTGTTAGTGGATTTCGTTAAAATTATTAACTTCGACACAAACGTACACATTGGGGGCAATAGTGAGAATTAACATTGAGCACGATAAGGAATATTCACTAAGATAAACAATTAAATTAATTCAACCTTTCTGCTTCCCCAGGCCACTCTTTCACTGTGTCTAAACCTGCAAAACATTACGATTGAGCTTTGATACGATTTAATACCCTTTCTTAACGGTCTTAACGTTCACAATGTTCTAGTGTACGTGCCATTTGCATTCAAAATTAAAATAACTTTTCATTTGAATTCCAAATATGTGGAGAACCTCCTCTCCCATTTATTAGAAGTTTCCTTAAGAAATTAATGACACTTTCAAAACAATGTAATTAGTGTTGAATGTAAGTAATTTTTGCGCCCTTGGAAAAATGATGGTGTGAAATTTTCCTCTCTGCACCAAACATTTTTTTTGCGCTTCAGCATTACAGAAAGGGTCATCATTGCCGAAAAAAATGCGCCTCCTCGCTAGAATCTTTATTGGGTTATATTCTTATCTTGACGATCTCGTACCGGTTGAGACACTTCTGCTTGTGCCTCCGGGCGAGCTCAGCCTCTCTGCGGCCATCTTTTATGTTACACATGCCGTGAGTACTAGCAAGAAACTCCAGCTCTGCAAAGTTCTCGGTATCCGGATGGTGTTCGGTCAGACTTTGGAACACTCTCATTCCTTGTAGTTGACCAGGGTTCCGAGCCTGCTTCAAAAGTTTCCCGTCACTATGTCGTCTGAATGCGTGGGAACAACTCTTAAGTTCGCTAGGGAAACCACCCTTATTGTCATTCGTGAGAAGGATGTCATTGCGGAAAACTCCAGAAGGCCTCCGAAGTCGCTGTCCAAAGACGTGCTCCCCCCGTTCCAATTTCTGTTCGTTACAGATTTTTAGGCCATTAAGGAGATTTCAGGAATAAATCCAAGAATATATCAAAACGGTTGTAAATTTTCGAAAGCATCAGAGTTTTTTTAGCACGTCATTAATATAAATTTACGATACGGATGTGTTTGGAGTTTTGTGATGTCCGATAATAAAGAAAAATATTGATGATTGTTGAATTCAAAATTTCGATACAATCGATTTGAAGACATTTACCGTTTGAATTGAAGCTCCGGGGGATTTTAACAACATTTGTTGTATAATATATGTATATTATTAAAGTTTACGCATTTTCATACACGGATTCAATAGTTTATTTCAGCAAGAATATGTTCACCATAAGTAAAATAAAAATCGATCAAATTGACATTTGTTTACAGTCGTTCAATTTAAACGGATAAATTTGATGGAAAGTTTCATGTATATGAATGGGTATATATA
>SDVV010010041.1:0-16427 GCA_016164225.1 Gammarus roeselii
ATATATACATACATACATGTATACACGCATATACATACATATATCCATATGTATAGAAGCATACATAAACAGTTTGGTGTTATTTTTTCAGGCGAAATGTATGCATAAAAGTACACAGATCTACAGATACAGATACAAACACAAATCGAACATGAAATCCGATTAATAATAATAACAATAATAAAAGTCAATAGGTTATCTCTAGAGCTAATGAGTTTGAAGGTGCCACCTGGGTTGACTTGACGGCCCGGGTTCATTGTTATTGTGGGCTCCCCTATTCCGGCTAAGAATGACCCGACTGTCTTCTTCGAATGTTCACGCTACAACAGTTAACCTGTGGATGGCAACTCGATAGATAGATTAAGGGGTTGAAGTCCACAAGAACAACCGACGCGAGTTTCTCAGTAGTTCCCTCGTAGGAAACGAAGTTAATCGATTCCGGTCGTTTAATTCTTGCTGTAGCAACACGAAGATCACCTCATCAACAAGCTGCTTGACAATTTGCGATTCTACAAAAGATGATTTTAAATGAGTAAACACATTTTGTCGCAGTTTAAATTTGCTGTTATCTTACCCGTCACAAAACGAGCGGAATTAATTCACAGTGCTTTATTTTGATTCATGGGGTTGAGAGAGAAACAAGCGAGCCGTGATTTTTTATTTACGTAATAGCGGTCGCCGCACCTCAGGCACACAAGAGAAAATGTTAGCCAAAGTAAATAAATAAAAAACTAATTTTCCATGCTAAATATAACATAAAATAACAACTAAATCCATTCTTGTAGGGATTGTGACGGTGGTGGTATATAAAGGAGACTGAGGTTAGACAGAATCGGACAACAGCAACGTCACACAATTCATACCTCGGGTGGTGATAACATTATCACGCTACCAGGAGGCAAAACATGTTAGAACAAAGCCTAACTCATGCACCTGATGATACGTAGTTTGTTCTGGCATCAAATGGATCATCTTGGGTTCAGAGAAGGCAAGTTATTCCTGTACCAATTTTCCTAATTTCAAGAACACACGTGCAATGGCGATATATCGAAGATGACATGTGTATGGGCGTGTGTATGTTAGCAATAGCTATTGTCGGATTGACGTTACTTTTACTACACTGACATAACCGTAACAACATAGGAATATTTAGAAACATATTTAGTTCTACATTCTTCTTCAACATGAAAAATATCACAGTTTTAACAGTAAAATTATAGATTTTAAACAACGAGCTACAAAATCTGAGACAATTTTTAAGGGAAAGTCTTTCATACACTAATGCTTAAATATATGGCTTTACTGAAGAGATTGTTAATAAAAACAATTTAGGATTATTTTAATCATAATATCAGAAGTAGAGAATTTACGTCAGCAAAAAGAGGACTGTATGAGGGTGTCGTTATCCCAACTGTGCTGTACGGAGCTGAGACTTGGGGGGAGAGAGCAGAGGAGAGAAGAAGGTTGAATGTTTTCGAGATGAAATGTTTGAGGAGCATGGCTGGAGTGCCGCTGAAAGACAGGTTTACTAACGACGTGGTTCAAATCAATACGGGGTTGGTGAAGAAGTTAGAGGACAGAGTTGATTCACGTATTCTGAGATGGCTCGGGCACGTGGTTAAGATGGATGAGGGGAGATTGGTGAAAAGAGTGTGAAAGGCAGAGGCGAGTGGACGTAGGCCTAGAGGGAGACCTAAGTTTAGGTTAATAGATGGTGTGAAGCAGGCGTTAGGAAGAAGAGACCTGAGTGCGGAGGTAGCGAGAGAGCGTGCACTGGATTAGCGTGAGTGGAGAATGATTGTGAACGGATGAGTTTTGACGCTGCCCCGAAGTGCGTTCTCGCCCTAGGCACATCGTTGAGAGACGGGATTGTTGAGAGACGGGATGGTACTTACTCTAGTAGGTACCCCTACCTGGTCATCATGACGCGGCAGGGGTAAACCAGTCACACTGTCGGGCCCTGCTGCCGACACTGACCTCGAACCGCACTCATGATCCGGAGGGTGTGTTGCGGGGTTCCCGCCGGACCCTTTTGCGCTAATGGCTAAGGTGTGTGAGTGTATGAGAGTGTGAGGTGCGCCTTGCCATCGGCCACCCTCCATGCTGGGGGATTTCAGCCTAGTGTCTGTGTCTGTATCTCTTTTTTAAGCCCTTCATAGCCTTCATAATACAAATGTTTTAACATCTACATAAGAAATACACTATCAATCTTGATTGGTATTGACTTTCTATGTACCGAATGTCAATTTGAATGAAAAATGTTTTGCCAACTTTGAATATGACATGAAAGCACCTGAAGTTTGAACAGGTTGTACTTTGATAGCCCAGTCTTTTCTCGTTGTTGTCCCTTAACAGACTATTATGTGGTGTGCTTGTTCATGGCAGTCCGTATTGTGTTTGTCATTTTGGCCTTCCTTCCTGTGGTGAGGTTGACCTTGGTAGTCCAGTAATGTGAAGCTTCCATGGCAGTCCGTGTTGGGGTGAAGATGTCTTTAGCAGTCCCGTGTAGTGGTGAGGTGGTATTTTGACCGTCCGCAGTGTGGTGAGATTGTATCTTGACAGTCTGCAACGTGGCGAAGTTGTTCTCGGCAGTCCCGCGCTGTGGCGAGATTTTAACTTTGACAGTCGGCGCTGTGGTGAGGTTGTATCTTGACAGTCTGCTTGTGGTGAAGTTGTTTTAGGCATTTCGGCGCTGTGGCGAGGTTTAAGCTTTGGCAGTCGGCGCTGTGGTGAAGTTGTATCTTGCAAGTCTGTATTGTGATGAGGTTGTCCTTGGTAGTCCTGTGAAGTGGCAAAGTTAAAGCCTACCATAGCAGTTCACTCAACTGATGAGATGACACAAAGTAGCCCAAAATAATTGGAGTAATTTTTTAGTCTAACGTACAGGTGGGAAAACATCGAACACTCCTCTAGATTAAACACGAAATGCAATAATAATTAGAATCCTACCTTTAAATCAAGTTAAGACGTATTCTGAAGTTCGTACAAGTCATACACAAGAAGGAATATCTAATTCAATCACGTTTATCAGAAGTGAAATCACTATTTTAAGTTGAATCCACAGGTGTCTAACCCACTGTCGAAAATATTAACTTAATATAAAACATAAGACCAACAAATTCACCGACGTGATTTCAATGTATACTAAAGTCACTCCTATTCACAAGTTATCGATTATTATTAATATGTCGATGTTGGGTCATCATTATCGTACATGTCCATTTACTGTAGAATCGATATTTCATGTTTCCTTTGTTCGAGTTGGATAAGGATACGACCAAAGTTTGTTTTCAACATAATCGTTTTCCATGAATGCCCATGTGTACCTATTCTAGTAGGTATATTTATGAGTTTCCTGTTGAACGTCAGAATATTAGCAAGCAGTTGTGGCACACGCATATTATTACTTCGGAAACATGCTCTCAGACTGCAACAACTATTGCCACGCCACTTTCCGTCAAAGATACAGCTCATGGACATCTTGCGGCCATGAATCTCAACAGAAAACGAAGAACTCTTTATGCATACCCTAATGCATAGAGACAGATAAGGGGTTACATTAATTGTCCACTGGTTTTTATCACCAACTACAGAACATGCATCGAATGCCATAGCAACCACGAAGTCAATGATGCATCGCCCTAATGGGCCCTTGCAACTTTTACAAAATGTTGCGTATTTCCTGGAGATGGATGACGCGATCACTTGTCTGTTGTGCGATCAAAACATGCCAAGCTTACAGCTACAACTATCATCAATGAACAGTACTTCAATGAAACCATTCTTGGAATATAAATTAACATTTAATGCACAACGGAGCCAACACAGACCATATCAAACTGTACCACCGCTGAAAGAAGTCCGTCTGTTGGAATATGATGAATAGGTAAACAAACGTGCAACACATCAATGCCTGAAGGCTGTTCCGTCCGCCTTTCTGGTGAATATCAATCAAGCAAGTGCTCCAACGGCAATACTTAGATAGCAACAAAATGCAGCTACGAGTATTCTTAATGTATAACTCCTTAAGACCAGGCATGATATGGCCTAATTACTTGTAACTTTTAAAAGCTAAACGGTGTAAAAAGGTACTTATTTTGCCAACGAACCAGTACGCTGTAGTAACAACAGCTATTACTAGACAAGTCCGGCCCTTGAGGTACAAAACTTCTCGTCTCTGAGATTGATTCAGCTGTTGCAGGGACTTCGATGTTGTACTCAGTTGTTACTCGATAACATGGGTTATCGAGTAAAGACCAAAAATACCACTAGTCGTCTCGTGGATAAATAATTTTATTCTATTCATATTTTATTTAAGTAAACGCGTGGGTGGTGTGGGTACCAGTATCCGATCCATCCCTTGTTGTGATGAAGAAAAAAAGAGCAGACGACTCTCAGACTATTGCACTCTCGTTTTAAATTAACTAGTATCTTTTCACAACAGGATTTTGGACAACTAATTTCAAATTGATTTGAGATGTTGTATTATTTTGTGACCTGTCAAACATTCCAAATAAACGATTTACGGTCGGGATTTGCGTATTCCCAAGAAACATGAGCCAGGCTTGGACGTGTTCAAGACCCGTTCACTTGCCAATTCGTTGAACACTGAATAAGTACGTTCTCCATAACGTCTAACCTCTGATTTAAACCTAAAATCGGAGAAGTAACATAAATTTATTCCGGGATCTTAGTTGGTCGTATCTAATTAGGTAGCTATAGGCTAGTCGGTAAATTTAACTTTCAGGAATTATGACTATTCTGATCGGTCTGAACATAGATTTCTGGCGTTCTTATAATTTTAAATGACTCCAGTGCACTAGAAAGCCTTGGCACTCTAATCTAATCTATAATTTCAAAACATTTTCTACGACGGACAAAACTTTTCGTGAATTCATATTAACGGAGATATAAGAGAAGAGAAGATACAATGAACGATATTCATACGTGACACTCGTCCATTACTGCAGTAAAGATTGTTTTAATCTTCCTCAATCTTACCTAATCTCTACTTATCCCCACTCCTCTTCTGTTGTACAGACTTTTCAAACGTGTGAACGAATAACATTACATTTATTGTTTTTTTTTCCTCTGCAAAAATAAATTTGTGAACATTTCGTCAATTGTTACAAAAGATCTTTCAAAGATTTTATTTATTTAAATTGTTATTTGAAATGATAAAAATTGTGCAGGGTCTTGAAGCTCAGCAGAAACAGCTAGTCTGTCTCTCATGAAGAATCTTGGCGATTACAACAGGCTGTACACTAATTTCTTTTTCATTATTTATCAGAGCTGACACTGGATATTACAGAACTAATACCAACAAAATCCAGCAACATTGATCCAAGAGCAATCCAGTTCAATGTTTACCTTTTCGACACTGCGCCACGTCACGACCGATCAGCTGTTGGATTTGTGGTAAGCTAAGGTCAGCAGTCTGACTTGTTGTGAAAATCTAAGGTACACTTTATATTTCGAGTGCGTTTACTTGGTAAGGTAATAGATAGGGCAGTAACGGGGTACCGACGTCACACCGGTACATTGGGCCTCCAGATCCGGCCCTCATTTCGTGCACATCAAACTAAACGGCGGCGGAGTTCAAAAAAATCCTAGTGGAGTCTAACGGGATGGGCAAGTTCGAGTCTCGTCCTGACTTTGGTTGCCTGACATGATGAGCAAGTTCTAGCCCCTCATTACTTTGGTTATCTGTCGTGACGAACAAGCTCGAGCCACGTCTCGACTTTGGTTATCTGTTGTGACGACCAAGCTCGAGCTACGTCTCGACTTTTGTTATCTGTCGTGACGAACAAGTTCGAGCCACGTCTCGACTTTGGTTATCTGTCGTGACGAACAAGCTCGAGCTACGTCTCGACTTTGGCTATCTGTCGTGATGAACAAGCTCGAGCCACGTCTCAACTTTGGTTATCTGTTGTGACGAACAAGCTCGAGCCACGTCCCGACTATGGTTATCTGTTGTGACGAACAAGCTCGAGTCACGTCTCTACTTTGGTTATCTGACGTGATGAGTGAGTTGAAGCCACGTCTTAACTTCGGTTAAAAGTTTGCAAAAACACGTTGTAAACATAACTGGTTTTCTTTGGGATTGAAATGGTGCTTTATCGGATGTTTTATACTGTAGCAATAACATATTTATTTGTGATCACGAATGAAACTCCTTTGCAATGATTGATTACATTCGCTGCGGACTCAATAACCTGTAAATAACCACACCAATGTGAACCCGCACCATGGCAATGCAATAGACACGCTAAATAGAAGCTATGGAAATGTTGATAGTAAACATCAAGAATTATATGCGCATAAAATCACCAATGAAAGGCATTCCATCTTTTTATCTGGCTCGTCTTATATTAAAAAAATTAATTCAAGACAGTTCACTCAATAACACGAGTTTTAAAAAACAATATCATTGTGAAACGTGTAAAATATTAGTCTCAGTCAATTTATTTGGTAGGTATGAAATAAGTGGTTTTCATTTCATTCAGCCTCCTCATAAAGAGCCTCTGCAGAATTCCGACGTATGCCAACCTACTGTATGGTGTCGTACATATACATATTATATATATATATATATATATATATATATGATATGTTGTTTACACTATGTCGTCGATGCCTTCCCTTTCCCCGGCGGCCCTGGAGAAGGCTCGACAATGGTGCAGCCTACACGACGGGATCGCGGACAGAAAGTTGCCGACCTCCAGCAAGTTGACCCAGAGGTCGCATGCTGGATGAGAGTAGCATTTTGTACGAGTGTAGCATGCTGGACGACAGCAATATCCTCAACGAGGACAGAATAATGGACGATGGCAGCATGCTGGACGACAGTAACATCCTCAACGAGGACAGAATAATGGACGATGGCAGCATGCGGGACGGAGCGAAAAGATTCAAGAAGCAAGTTTAAAGGCTTCAAGTTTCATATGAGTTGAGAGCAGCTGAGTAGCTCGAAGCGGACTGATAGTAGACAATGTGGAACATTGTTCGAGCTAACGCAGTGTAATACAAGGGGTTGAAATTGGAATCTAAGGCATGTCAAATTATGATTGTTATAGACGAGTAATTTTAAAGGGATAACGGAGTAAATACGAGCTCCATTGTAGGTCATAGATGTAAACATAGTCAAACAAATTAGTTAGATTGATGTTCACGATGCAGGATAAAGCTACTCATCAGTTATACTCTAATATATTCTTTCTCTCCTTACTCACATCACTGCTGCTTCATGTAACAAAGATCGTTAAAATAATTCAGGAGGCAACAGAGCTCATGATGTTTTAAAACACGGACAAACGTAGGCCGGTCTTCTGTTATCTATCTGTAAAAGCTGAAGGTTTCGACACGGCATCTTTGGTTTTGGATCATCGTAGTAACTTAGGCCTCAGAATTCGTTGTGTGTGAAGCAACGAAAGAGCGTGGAAGGTATTATACTCTACGTAGCTACCTATAAGCTAAACACACAATTTAATACTGTGTACATACTGCGAAGTGATAAACTAGCATTTAATAATGTTTAGCAGTCGTTTCTTTGAACTCAAGAGGTGACTGCGTTCAACAGCTCCTGGGAAAACCCCTTCATGAAACTGACACGTTTCCTGCCATTGTTATCACCGATGAGCCACCATGAAAGACATAGATGTTTCACGACAGCCTGTACTCATAGATTGTGAGTTTGCGCTTCACGAATGTCTTCAAATTGTTGTTCCTAGAGACGATGACTCCAGCGATCTGAATAAAGTTTAGTGTATCGAAGTGCGCGACGAGATCCATAGCGAACTTCTAATGCAGAGTCCTTGACTTAGTCCTTCAGGACTTGAAGACGTGGGCTACGTTGACCAGCACGAAAGCAGTGACGGCCCCGATGCATGAGCCGGTCTGGGTGGCGACGCCCGACAGGAAGAGCAGTTTGCCCCCTCTGCTGCCACCCGTCAGGCGCAATAGGTTGTTGATCTCCACTCGGACGAAGCTCAGGAGATACGTGAACAGTATCCACGACATCACCTGAAAAAAAGAATTATGGTTAGTGAGCTACTAAGACTAGTTGTTCCTTTCGAGTGCAAAATAAATAATAAAAAACAATATTTATTCGCACTCAAACGGTATGGTGCCCATTGAAATTTACACAAGGAATCTACATTTGATTTGATTTACGCCTAATTTCCACAGGAGCCTCAACGTGAGTCATAACAGGCTCCCCTGTAGGGTTCGGCGATCACGGATTCCAGTAGATTCGCACGCCTCGGCATGCGAGAAAAACAACGTTGTCAACGTTAGAACATTTTGAAAATTTCAGGCGTGTCAGACGCACGCTGGTGCGCACAAAAAAAATATTTAGACGAAACGGATCTGCGCTTTCAATCACTTAGAACTTCAAGAGTAATATGTATGCACGCAAGTGCGCACAGGTAGCATCGTTGAGATTAGTACAAGGTTTACGGCTACACGGGCAAAGTCAGCTCCGACAGCAACGTAACACAATGTTTACAGCTACGCGGTCTAGTTGTTTTAGGATAATTTATTTATTCAGGTAAGATAAAAACTCAGACGAAACAAAATGAATCCCCGTCTCCAACCCCTCAGAACCTCATGAGTAATATGTACACACGCCAGTGCGCACAGATAGTATCGACGAAATTGGAACAAGATTTACGGCTACACGGACAAAGGCAGCTCCGACAGCATCACAACACAATGTTTACAGCCACGCGGTCTAGTTTATTTTTAGTACAATCTATTTATTCAGGTAAGATAATGACTCAGACGAAACGAATCCCCGCCTCCAATCCCTTAGAACCTCAAGAGTAATATGTCCACACGCCATTGCGCATAGATAGTATCGTCGAAATTGGTACAGTGTCTACGGATTCACGGATCAGATCAACTTCAACCGTAACGCACCACAAGGTTTATAGTTACGGGGTAAATGTCAACAACAGAAATTACATATATTCCGCGCACGCGCGAGCGAGCACGGACTGAAAAAGCATATTCATAAAATTACAAACAGGAACTCTCGCACAAGTACACGAGCATTACTTTATTAAATTGTGGATCGTGAACAGGAAAGAAAGGGCAGATTCATCATGGGCTGAAAACTGCTCAGATCATTGACATCATATTTATTGTTTAGGGGGATAGGGTGGGGGCAGAGGTTTCTACGGGTCCAAGAGGAGCCCGATAGGTGCCGGAGGATAACCCATGTCCTCAGGGTCCCCCGAGCTCCCGGGTCCCTCGAGTCCCTCGTCTCAGTTCATCTGGGCTTGTCTCGACTCATGTCGGCCAGTCTCGGCTCGTCGCACCCAACTCGACTTGCCTCAACATGTTTCGACTGATTTCGACGCACCTCGACCAGCCTCGAATCGGCTGCCCCCCTCTGCGTCAGCAATGCTGTGGACTGTAATAACTAATTTCTCTACTCAAGCACTCCACATTAATATATTACTCTGTGCATGGAGTTTTACAGCGTTGGGAGGGGGGAGCAAAGGTTCCAGGACTCAGCGGGAACTCAAGAGGGTCCCACAGTTTCTAAAGAGGGCCCCAAAGGGTCCCAAGGGTGTCCTAAAAGGCCCTAGAAGGGTCCAAATGCGTCCCTCCAAATCCTCCTGGTCTTCCAATTCCCCCGGGTTCGTGAAACCCCGAGTCCCCTGACACACACGAGTACCCCTCTTCCCTGGGTCACCTTTTCTCAATCAACTCGACCTCGATATATATATAATAATAACAAATGGAAAATTTCACTATGAAAAAAGGGCAGAAAAAAATAATAGAGCCCAAGAAAGAAGAAATAATAAAATACTTAAATAAAATGTTAATGATCTATAAAATGAATAATCATCTATCCACCCCGAAAGGAATCTACAATACGTATTATGATACGCGTAAATCACCGAATCAGATTGAGAGACCTTATAGAGTTCATCACAACGTGTAAGTGAGTAACGGACCCGCGCGTTAGCGATGGGAACTTAAGTACCAGAATTTTACGGGAACATGTAACAACCAATGAGTTATCAAAGTACATTTAAAGTGCACAGTTAATCAGTACTGTGTGTATTGCACGAGAAAATGTTGTAATTCTAATTAACAGCCGATGGGAAGTTCAAGAAGTTGGGGTATTTAAGGGTGTATGTTAGTTGGGGAGCCACCGCCATGCATGTCTATGATCCGGGCATGTTTAACGCTTGGCTGTCGTGAGACTCTTCTTCTATCTCTCAAGTGACGATGTAAGAGATGATTCGCGTTGAAAACGGTTATGGATCAGATGAAACAAAATAAAATGTACTCCTTAGTTATTACTTGAATATTGAAAGCTACCAATACCAATACTGGAACTAAGACCCAACAATAGGATTTGAGAAATCCACTTCGCTTCTTTTCAACCTGTTTTCACCTACTAAACGATCACTCCTACTCATTTATACATTTATCATGTCAGTTGCTTTTGAAGAAAATGGGACCATGTTCACGTGGCATTGAAGACTGCATTAGCTCAAATTACCTACTTATACTATGTATTACCTATTCACATTTCACCCACACATCCCTGAGCACATGGGCAGAGCTTCTATACAACCGACCTAGAATAGTGGTAAAGTAATAATCAAGGTTACAGCTACACTACCATGCTAATTTAAACAAGATATTCACACAATATGTATATTCAGTTGGAAGATCATGTGTGAAATGGAATATATGATTTTGTTTCATCCATGGCAGCTGTCATGCACACAGAAACATGTAGCGCTAAAGCGATCAAAGCAGTAACCACAAAGCCGAAATGAGCAATTTATTAAGGTCAGATCATGGTGGAAAAAATAGCCTAGTGGGTGACGTAAAAGACACGAGTCACAAATAAGGCAGGTTCAACGTGTATTACACGCAAATCTGAGGTAGAGTGGTTAGATTGTACTTTTTTTTTCTTTTCTTTTTCTCAAGTATGATAAACTGAGTACGTAAGTTTATTTCGGGACGCTGCGAAACTACTTCAATGGTCCAGATACAGTAGAAAACGAGACCAAGGATGTTCCCGTACATGAACTAGGAGTATGGATCCAAAAAAACGAGACTAAGGATGTTCCCGTACATGAACTAGGAGTACGGATCCAAAGAAAACGAGACTAAGGATGTTGTCCCGTACATGAACTAGGAGAATGGACCCAGCTAAATTTGTGGAGAAATTTACCCGTTCTTTTCCAGCGTCGTCCAAACAGACAAAAGAGTATGAATAAACTTTAGTGCTCCACTCTAACCACGTCCGGTTACGTGCCTACCGAGCATATCTGTAGATTTGAGCCAGTGCCTGGATATTAGACTTCAAAGGGCATGTGATTCGGGCCAGTCATGTAACCAAAGAAGTCCAAAGGGCGCCGTCTGCTTCTTAGGTTACGGGTGAACTTTCCACTATAGAGAGAGCAAGCCCTTGGTCGTGAGATCAAAAGAAACGTGATGAGGCGTTCGGCAGAGGGATTGGTCCATTTATTGACTCCGTAAAACGGTACCGAAACGCGCAGCTATTTCCACTTCAGAGTGAAGCAATAAGAATTATTATTACGAAATATGTATCAATGCTGCATGTAAATATAATACGGATTAATATTGCAAAATATGTATATGCTGCATGCAGATATTTCAATTGACACTCTCATTCTCTTCCGCCAGATTACACAAATCAGATTTATAGGAGTGATCGATTTTATTTTCATGTTAAGTGTATTACCAAATAGTCTAGCATTCTCACCTCATTTGAACACTTATCGTTGCCTATGGCATTCACATAACTTTAAGTGTTGCCATTATTGTAGGAACGTTACTTTTCCTCGGAATATATGGCCGATTTCGCAGTATGTAACTTGATGGATAACATAAATTAGAATTTCCTTTACAGACGATTTTTGATGCAGTGACGGTTATATTATAGATACCTTGGTGGTCCTTTTGAGGCTCAATTGCTCTCATATTATCATATGATGATAAAATGATCCAATAGCAACTGTGCATGTACTTTGACGATAAATCTTTAAAGGTTCAATCTATCGCCGCCTCATGAGTGACGCTGATACTATGGTATCGGTAACGACTTGAGGCTGAGAGTGTTCTGCCAGTGGGAAGAATACTAAATCGGCTCACCTAATAGGGAGGAGAAGACTTAGAAGGCACTGCTAATGGGGAGGAGACTAAGAGGCACTGCTAATGGGGAGAAAGCTACGCTGTCGTATCACTGCTAATAGGAAGAATGGGGGAGGGGGAATAAATTAACATGTACTGTAAAAGGGAAGATGTGATTTGAGCCTCATTTCCACCGGAGCCTCAACGTGAGTCATAATAGGCTTCCCCGAAGGGCGCGACCGCCATTGATTCAGTTAAGTTCGCACGGTCTCGCGTGCGAAAATATTAGTATTGTCAAGATTGAAATCAAGAACATATTTCAACTGTGGCATATTCGCGTACTAGCGCGTTCGAGAGAGTAAAGAGAGTAAAATGTGTTGTTATTTCTGTGCGTAATGAGGTGGAGAGACCGCCTCACTTGCAGAGGTGTTTAGGGTTTAGACAGCTTCGTACAGTCCGGTGTGTTTTCCGAAAGCGATAAGCTTTTAACGGTAGATTGGATGAGTAGGCTTTGAAGGTTGCACGGGGGATTTAAGAACGCTCGTCGGGCTGCCGCGAGTGCGTTGCAATCCATCAGTAATTGTTTCACGCTGATATCCACTTGGTGGCAACAGGGTCAAGGTGGCACGTTTGCTCATATGTAGACATTCATCAGGAGGTTGTGAGTTATCCATGTGTGTCCCGTGCACGAGCGGTTGATGAACACTTGGACTTTTCTGTTGGTGAACTTTGTTTCCCATTCTCCGACTGAGGGTTTGAATAGAAGCATTTTTTGTCCACTCTGTTGCCACATTTCATCCCATCGAGATGTTATATGGAAGTTGATGATAGGGAACCAGTCCCGGTAATGTATTGCGAAAAATTGTTCTTGGTGAGTAGATGCCGATTTAGCAAGCGAGTCCGCAAGTTCGTTTCCTCTTATTCCCGCGTGTCCGGGGATCCAGCAGAATTCAACTGCCTGACCCGTCTCGGACATCACAAAGAGATCGTGCTGCAGTTTGCGTAAAACGGTATGTTTGTAGTGCAGTGTTTTAAGCTGGGTGAGGACACTCAGACTGTCTGAGAATATGACGTATTTGGGGAAGCAATCTGTGTTCTGCAATAGAGATGGCTAGTTCGAGTGCGTGGAGCTCCGCAGAGAACGCGGAGGCCTCTTGTGGGATGGTGGCCGAGAGGAGGATGTCCCGGCACACAGCGGCGGCTCCCACTCCGTCCGCGGTTTTGGAGCCGTCAATGTATATATGACGAAGCTCTAAATTTTCTTCCTGAAGTAGTCTTAGGAATTCCTGCCGGTACGCATTGGTTGGAGTAGTTGCTTTAGGGTACACTTGTAGGTCTAGGTTGACCGGTGGTGGGTTGATCATCCATGTTGGTGTGTTAATTTGAAGGATTCGGTAGGAAAATGAAGGCTTAATAGCTTTACGATTGATGTTTAGCGAGGTCAGCAGGTTGTCCACACGTAGGAAAAACGGTGGGCATATATTATTTTTGGCCGCGAAAAGGCGCTTATCGGATATGTTAGTGATGTGACTGATTGCCGGGTTGTTGATTAAACTTCTAGTCTTAGAATAGTATTGTAGCGAAAGTTTGCCTCGCCGGAACGGAAGTGAAAGTTCGTTAGCGAGCACGTTAAGGGATTCGATTGTAGTGGAGCGGAACACGCCGGTTGTGATACGCAAAGCATTGTTTGCGATGGTCGAGAGAGAGTCGCGAGTAGTTTTGGCTGTTGAACCGTATACAACATCTCCGTAGTCCATGCGCGATCGTAATATCGCTCTGAACAACGTCATTCCGGTGTCGATGTCGGCACCGAACTTCAGGGATGTTACCGATTGGATAAGTCCCGTCGATCTTTTGCAGCGAGTCGCCAAGGCTGCGATGTGGGGTTCGTAACGTGAGTTTAGGGTCTCACACAAGACCCAGAAATTTTATCGTTTCTTCGTAAACTAGAGGGGTGTTGTGCTGCGTGAGGGCTGGTTTAAGGTGTAAACCGGGCACAAGTGTAAATTGCATGCTTTTAGTTATAGGGGGCGAGAATCGGAATCCGTTTAGGGAAACCCAGTTCCCGACTAGGTTTAAGCACTTCTGGAGTTTATGTTGAATTGTTATGAGGCTGGGGTGTCTGTAGCTTATTTGTTGGTCGTCCACGTATAGTGATGAGAGCAGTCTTCCGTCTCGGGGAAGAATGTCGGCTAACTGATCGATTTTGAGGATAAAAAGAGTGACACGGATAACGCTTCCCTGGAGGACGCCCATTTCTTGCGGATATGACGGAGACTGAGTGTCGCCAACCTTGACCCTGAAGGTGCGGTTTTGTAGAAATTGGTGGATGAAACGTGGTAGACGACCTCTCAAATATTTACGGTGGAAATCCTTCATGATCCCGTGTTTTCACGTAGTGTCGTATGCATTTTCAACGTCGAAAAATATGGAAACCACATGTTCTTGTCGGACGAATGCCTGTCTAATGTCTGATTCTAATCGTACGAGGTGATCCGTTGTGGAGTGGCGCTTACGGCCACCGCACTGGATGTTGTTAAGGCCTGCATGCATTTCAAAGTAGTCGACTAGGCGTGAGTTTATCATTCTTTCCATTGTCTTACATAGGACGCTAGTTAGGGCAATGGGACGATAGTTATGTGGGTCGCTGTGACATTTTCCAGGTTTGGGTATCGGGATAATTACGGATTCCCGCCATTGATCGGGAAAGAATGAATTTTAATACAACGTATTGAACACATTTATTAGGTGCTGGAGAGCGTTGTCAGGAAGGTGTTTGATGACATTGATGTGCACTCAATCCGGCCTGGTTGAGGTTTCACGAGTGTGGTCGATAGCATACTGTATTGCATGGAGGGAGAACGGTTTGTTGTTGAATTCTTCATTTGCGGAAGTGAAGTCAATATGCTCACTTTCTCTTAGGATCTTTTCCCGTTGGAAAAAAGCTGTATAATTTGTTGATTGCGACATTTGTCTGAAAGTCTGAGCTAGTTGTGGATAGGTCTTGCTTGGGGCGACCTTGGATACGTCTGATTTTTCCCCACACTTGGAAAAAAGGGGTGTTTCGATTGATTGTGTTAACTATTGGGTCCAGCTTTCTCGCTTCTTCTCCACGCTAAGTTTGCGGAACATGGCAGTTTCCCTTTTCCAGGCTACTCGGTTCCTGGGGGAACGTGCGTGGCGGAAGGCCCCGTGCATCCTTTCACGCTGGTCCATTGCGTCTTGTACCTCCGGGCCCCACCAAGGTTTTGGGAAAAAGGTTGAGGGTAAAAATTGGGGAATGCATGCGACAGCTGCACTTTAAAATTTCTCCTACAGATGTATGATAAGGTCGCGCTCTGAAATGTCTTCGGGAAGGCCCTCCACATCGTCCCATGCGACATGTGTCGAGTATTCCTCCCAACTGGCTTTCCGGTAAATGAATAGAAGTATCTGGCCCGTCGCCCGACTTTGTACTTCGTTTGGTATTGCAGGATCTCCCTCTCAGTCTTGTCTTGGGGGCAGTCTCCGTGTCCCGTAGGGTGGCCGTTTACTTTGCAGTAAAAACTGTGAGATTCTGCGGATGGGCACGATAAGGGATCGTCCCGTTTATCGTGGTCGTCTTGGGAGCAGTGTGAGCATCTTTGCTTACCATGACAATCTCTGCTCGTGTGTCCGTATTTCTGGCATTTATAGCATCGCATCGGACGTGATTCGAAGGGTGTAACCTTGGTATTGGCGTCAAAGAAAGGTATGTCTATGTAGTTAGGTGGGGTGGGGCAATTGAATTTAAGCAGAAGGGCCGTGGTAGTGTTTCTTTTTGGTTCGATTTTTGTTGCAATTTTCATCACGACGAGTTCATCACGAGTCCGGTGATGAACGCGTCGGCTTCATCACGAGTCTGGTGATGAACGCGTCGGCTTCATCATCAGGCCTGAACTCATGGAAAAAGTTGGGTGTGGTATGATTTTGCGAGGCTTTTGGCATATGTTGTTTCTTGAGAGTATAGTGTCACTTTGAAGTGTTGTGTATACTTTAATGGTGAATGGTATCGTCACCGCTGGCGGTGATGTTGAGAATTGGACGGCCAGTCATGGAGCCCAGTTCTTCTCGTAGTTTATGTGGGCAAATATCCGGTCTGTCATTGACATCGTATGTCATTAGTAGTTAGTATCTGTACATAACGGCCTACTGAAGGAATTAGATAGGGGTTAATTAGCGGTGGGCGGGGGTAGGACGCGATGCATGCACCTTGACTCACCGAGCGTACGGGGTAAGCGCAGCGGGGAGCGGGGGGGGCAGAAGGTTCCGGAACTGGTTTT
>SDVV010010042.1:0-16427 GCA_016164225.1 Gammarus roeselii
TATATATATACAAACAGTGAATGAGCGATGCTTCCAAAGAACAGCTGTTGCCCTTCAGTCAATCAGAGCCTCTGCTGCAGCTAGTAACCCTGCAAGTAGTAGGATTACTAACCGTTGTCCGATTAGGTACGTGTTTCCAAAGTGTTTCTGGTCGCCCAAGTAACCAGAAATGACTTGAGCAACACGTCCTGAGCAGCGCTCAGTAGAGGTACTCCGCCCGCCCCTAGACAGTCACCGGCTTTTGGATATTTGGTATTCCAATAACTTTTGCCCTCAAAGTCAACCTATGTTTTTATAATTTATAGTGATAAGATGAAGCGGCGAAATGCTGGAAAACCGCAAAATGGTCCCATGCATGGGGAAAAAACAGAATGAATTACGCCTGCAAATACGCACTTCGCTTCTGTAAGAAACACGAAGACAAATTACGTGCGACCAGTTTGTGTGAGAAAATGATTAATGGGCGGATGATCGATTTCAGGAAAGATATGCCAAATCTGAAACCGAAAGAGAGCTCTGTTTCTCAATGTGTGAAAGGTATAACAGGGGAGGGAAATATTGCTGAGATGTGGCGCGACCACTTTGACGGAATAATGAAGTGTTGACGATTCTGACACGAATATTGTTAATGAGGCGCTTAACCAGGAAAACAATGATAATGATGATGAAGTCAATATGTGGGAGCTTAGATCAGCGGTTAAGAGTTTGAAAAATGGAAAATCTTTAGGGAAGGATGGTATGGCAGCAGAAGTCTTGAAGTATGGTCCTGTTCAATTTTTGCATATCATGTCTACTTTCTTCACTTTCTGTCTCAAGCCTAACTACCTACAAAAGCTATTTATGGATGTAGTTGTGCAACCTATTATAAAAACACAGACAAAATGTGCGACTGATGTAGGCAACTGCAAGGCAATATCAATTACTACTTACGCATCGAATCTAATAGAAATTGTGATTCAGAACAGACTTGGCGAATGTCTCCAAGCAACATCAAACCAACTTGGCTTCAAGCCTCAATAGGGAGCGTAAATAGCTATAGCTTTACCATAAACAAACTATTCATTTCTGTGTCAGTAGAGGCTCGCCGATGTACTATCGGTTACAAAGATGGACCTTATTTTGAATTTAGAGTTTCATTCAAATTTTCATTATATCAAATTGTATGTAGTTAGGTAAGTTTTTATTTTAGGGTTGTATGTTTACAGCCGAACGTCTGGAGAAAATGCAAATGTGTACATACATACTATAAAACATACAATCTCGGTGCAAGGATGTCGTAAACAAAACGCGAAATTAAAAATAAGGTTTCTATCTTTGTTACCGATAGGTAGCGAAATAAAATTAGTTAACGATTGAAGATCAATAAAGAAAATTAATTAAAATTTTCCGCTCGAAATTTGAACTCATCGGAAATTTAATTGTTAGTATCTATGAATAAGGTTTATCCAGACGAAATTTTATAATAAATTTATCTATAAAGTTAAATTCCACGTGGGAAAAGTTTTTTTTCGTTCTTCCGGTCAAAGACTACCATGGACGAATTTTATTTCGCGACTATAAAGTACTTAGCGAAAGAAAATTCGTTCAAGTTTGAAGACTGAATGAAACCTTCACACATCATTTACCGCTAGACATGTGAACTCATCGGAAAAGTAATTGATATTATCCAATAAGAAGTTTTGCTCGGATATAACACCGTAAGAAATTGATATGTGAAGTTAAATTCCACGCGGGAAAAGTCAAAAGTGTTTTTTTCGATTATAAACTAACCACGAAAGTTTTTTTATCGCAACTGCAGAGTCGCGAAAGAAAATTAGTCTATGGTTAGTCTTTACCCGAAAAAAATAGACTTTCCCACGTGAAATTTAACTTTGTATGGAAATGTCTTACGGTTTTATATTGGACGATCCTTCTTGATGGATAATATCAACTATATTTGATATTAGTTCAATTATCGAGCGATAATTGATCATTGAAGATTTCAATTAATTTTAAATCATAAAATAATTTTCTTTCGCTACTGCACCTGTTTTCAAGATGCTAAAAAGCCTTTGACCGCGGCAATCATTGGACACTGTTCAAAATACTAATTGAAAGGGGGGTGCCTGTGCACCTAGTAAAACTACGCAAATACTGGTACGAACAACCAATGGAGTAAGCGGCCTTCTCTCGCCCTTCCTATTCAATGTGTATGTAGATAGCCTACACGAGCCGTGTTGGGTGTCATATTGGCAACCGCTGTATTAACGTAATTAGCTATGCCGACGATATGGTCCTAGTGGCCCCCCAAGTGGATGCTGTTCAAATTATGCTACACGTATACGAGGCGGAGGCCGCAACGCTAGATATTGAGTGCAATACTAGCAAATCTATTTCTATGCTATAGTATAGTTCCGAATGAATACTAATCATTATTATTATTATCTTTATTGAGGCACTGGACGGTACAATAATGATTCGCTACAACAGATTACAAGTTCAACTAAAACATTCCAAACAATACATCAAAAATATCGTTTAAGAAAAGCACACGTGACGCCAGATCGAGCGAGATACACGACAACAATTTATAGATTAAGTTTGCAACACGCGGGCTTAGAATACCTTTCATGTCCCTTTCCCACATGAATATGAATACAAACAACAATGTTGGAGAGGCTTAGTATGAAGCCGAGTATCAGTGAACATACTCGGGTTTGATTTGATTCGCATCTCCACAAGAGCCTCAACGCGAGTCATTATAGGCTCGCCCGTAGGGCTCGATGATCATGGATTCCAGTAGGCTCGCACGCCTCAGTGTGCGAGAAAAAACAACTCTGTTAAAGTTAGAAAAAATTGAAAATTTTAGCAATGTCAGACGCACGCTCACAAGAAAAATGCTTAGACGAAACTGATCTCCGCGTCCAATCATTTAGAACTTCAAGAGTAACATGTACGCACGCTAGTGTGGACAGGTATCGTCATTGAGACTGGTACAAAGTTTACGGCTACACGGACAAAGTAAGCTCCGACAACAACGCAACACAATGTTTACAGCTACGTGGTCTAGTTTAGTAGAGGTAAAATTTATTAATTCAGGTAAGATAAAGACTCTGAGGAAACGAATTTTCGCCTCCATCCACTCAGAACTCCAGGAGTAACATGCACAGATAGTATAGTCAAAATTGGTACAAGGTCTATAGCTACACGGATTAGATCAACTCCAACCACAACGCGTCACAAGGTTTTATAGCTACGCAGTACAGGTCAACCCCAAAAACTACATATGGTCCGTGCACGCGCGAGCGAGCACAGACTGAAGAAAAAACACCCATTCCCAAAATACACCAACATTATAATACATGGCAAAATTGTAGATCGTGAAGAAGAAAGTAAGGGCTGGTTCGTCGTGGGCAAAAAAACTGCTCATAATATTGATTTTGCACTTATTGTTAAAGGGGGATAGGGTGGGGGGGGGGGCAGAGGTCCCTTGGGTCCCAAAAGAGGCCGATGAATCGCGGAGAGAAACCCAAGTCCTCCAGGTCTTCTCGAGCTCCCCGGATCCTCCGAGGCCCCTCGTCTCAGCTCATCTCGGCTTGTCTCGAATAATTTCGGCCAGTTTCGGCCCGTCGTGACCAACTCGACTCGAATCAACATGTTCGACTGATCTCGACGCACCTCGACCACCCTCGACGTGGCTCTCCTACTCTGAGCTAGTAATCGTGTGGACTGTAATAACAAAAAATTTCTTTCAAGCATTTTAGGGTTGGGAGTGAGGTGGATGAGGTACCTCGAGTCCCAAAAGAGCACGATGAATCCCGGAAGGTAACCCAAGTCACCCGAGTCCTCTGAGCTCCCCGGGTCCCTCGTCTCAGCTCATCTCGGCTTGTCTCGAATCATTTCGTCCAGTCTCGGCTCGTCGCGACGAACTCGACTCGCCTCAACATATTTCGACTGATCTCGACGCACCTCGACCAGCCTCGACGCGACCCTCGCCCTCTGTGCCAGTAATCCGCGGACTGTAATAATCAATTGTTCTACTCAATCATTTCACATAGATACATTTTTCTGTGTATCGGTTTTACAGCGTGGGGAGAGGGAAGCAGGGGTCACAGGGTTCAGAGGGGCCTCAAGCGGGTCCCAAATATTCTCAAGGGGGTTCCTAAGGGTCTCAAGGGTGTCCCAAAGAGCCCGAAAGGATCCAAGTCTGTACCCCAGATCCTCCTGGTCTTACAAGTTTCCCGGGTCCCAAAACCCCCGGGTCTCTCGAGTCCCGCGGGTCCCACGAGTACCGCCCATTCCCGGGTCACCTAGTCTCGACCAGACTCGATTCGTCTCGACTCGTCGCCTCGCCAGTCGACTAGTCTCCACTCGCCTCAAACTGCCTCGACTCGCCTCGTCCCTTCCACGCACAGTGCCATTCAAGACTTCCACTCTCTAAGACTTCAACATTATTTCATCATTTAGCCATCAAAACGCTTAGCTGTGTTCGGATATCTACTAGGCGCCCGGGAGAGCGCAAATTCTCCCACCGTAGGTTGGACTAGACTAACTAACACACCGCATAGTCCACCTAGGGCCCCTGCAGGCGTTTAACGATACATAATTATGTAACTAATCCAAAATTAATCACCGTAAAAATAGGTCACAGATAGATAATAGAGCTCACGAAATAAGAAATACTAAAATACTAAAATAAAGTGTTGATGATCTATAAAATGAATAATCATCCATCCACCCCAAGCCCACTTACTCGGGGTCGCATCTCAACCTGACAGCCGCCCGCATATAATGGGCCCACAACCTAGATATGCAGTTAGGAGTAAAACATTATTCCTTTTAATATCGGGATCTTCCTGCACAAGCAGTATCCTGTCAGATCTTTCTTTAAGTGAGGATAGTTCGTATCCCTCACAGTTACATACTACCTCCAGGAAGGGATTATTCGAGTATTCAATTCGTTCCTGGAGGCTGAATGCAATTTTTCTTGTTCGTACTTTCAGGCAATCAACATCATATTCTTCAAATACTAGGCTAGCACTCGTTCTTTTTGAGACACCCACCAGTCTCCTAGATATGTCATTGTATGCTACTCAGTTTGCTCATAGTACCCCTCGCAAATTTACACCACAATGAGTTACAGTATGCAGGATAACAGTGCGTTTTAAAAAGCTGCAGCTTTACATCCATTGTACTAGAGTTGAATTTTCTTAGAAGTTGGTTGCCATCCGTATTTAATTTCCGTTGTTGTTTAGAGATATATCGTCATTATCACACCGATTATTTGTTATTAAATGCTCCAAGTAAGGGAAACTGTCCACATACTCCAGCAGGGTCCCGCTAAGTAACCCGTCCGTTCTGCACCAAAACCTCTGGTTGAGTGGTTTCACTAGCATACACACTGATTTACCGGTATTGTACTCGATGTCTAGTTTCGCGGCCTCAGTCTCGCATATATTTAGCATAGTCTGAATAGCATCAACATGTGGGACCAGAAGGACCATGTCGTCTGCATAGCTAATCGCGTTAACACAGCATAAGTCAATGTGACACCCAACACAGCTAGGAGTAGTCGGTCATGTAACCTGTCTACATACACATTGAAAATGCGAGGCGAGAGTAGGCCCCTTGCCTTATACCAAAGTTGTTTGAAACGGGTTTGACATTGGGCTTCCCCATCGTATTAAATATTCCTGCTGCTGGTATCAGGTATCAATACTTTAGAAGCCTAACAAAGTGAATTGGCGCTCCTCGATCAATAAGTTTTTTAAGCAGTGTCCAGTGATTTACACCAATCTCATGTTCTTTATAGGATTCAAAAATCAAAGGTACATAGGTGACCCTCCACTGACTAAGTAATTAATCGTCTGCTTTATTAGGAAGATAGCCATTTCCGTCCCATGCTGAGGTTTGAACCCAAATCGGTTGGGCGTGGTTCTCAGACAGTCGTCAAGCCTGTTCTGGATAACTAATTCTAGTAGCCTTGATACAGCAGCAGCAATTGATATTGGTCGGTAGTTCCCTTTATCGGTCGCACATTTTGTCTTCGATTGTATGATAGGGTAAACGCCACCATCCATTAGTAACTTAGGAAGGTAATTAGGTTCAAGGAAGCCAGTGAAGAAACTAGACCTGACATAAAGAAGTTGAACAAGACCATATTTGAAAACTTACGCAGGTACTGTGACTCACTACACCATCCTTTCCTACAGCTTTGCCATATTTTTAATTTCTTGACAGCGTGAATCCTGTAGTACGAAGTGTGGTGTGCCCACGCGCCGACTTAGGTGCTAGACAAACGTACCCATGGCACAGTACAGTGCCGTAGATTTCCGACTAGCACCATACTGTGCTGTTTACGTGCTGAGAAGTGGGCGCGTGCAGAATGTAGGACGCTGATATGGTGGCGTCGACGTAGTTTGATGAAGTTTTGATGACTAAGTAGGAACGCTATTGACGTCTAGGAACACTACACTCCTGCACACGGAGTTATGAACTAAACACTCATAGAGTGTTTATGATGAACTGTGGATGACACTGACGACAACGGCGGAGACGACGGCTAAACTAATGAACGGCCAGAGACGGCGGAACCACTTTACGGAACGGCGAGCGTCGGACGGCGTGACGAGGTGCTGGAGCTAATCTGTCAACTCCCTCAAGTCGTAAGTCATCATCATCATCATTAACCCGATTAAAGGCCACATTAACAAAAAACGAGTCAGTGTCGTTGTTGACACTGTTCATGATATCAAAATGGTCGCGCCACATATCAGCAATATTTCTCTCTCCTGTTATACCATCAACATATTGAGAAACATACCTATCATTCAGTTTTAGATTTTCCCTTTCATCCCAGAAATCAATCATCCGCCCACTAACCATTTTTTCTAACAGACTAGCTGCACGTAAATCGTCCTCGTGTTTCTTACAGCAGCGCAGTGCTTATTTGCAGGTATTATTTGATCTATTCCTTTCTTTGTACAATAAGCCTGATCGGGGTTGACCAGCATCACGCCATTGGACATAGCCACTTTGCTTGCTTCGTGTGAATCAGCCACATGCCTGTTCCACCCTGGTGTTCTGTGCCTTCCCCTTGGTGTTCGCTCTCCATATGCTGCTCTGCCAGCCATTTGAACCGCACCACATCTTCACTCGTAGAGTTCGTCTAACTTTTCTCTGTCAGCTGCTGCATAAATCCGTAGCACCTCTGGTGGCAAGCTCCCAAGCTGATCGATAAGTACTATAGAGAATAAATTAGTCTTAGTTAGGTGTATCATTGAATTGCCAGTTAATGGACTGAGTGGCGGTATCGTCATTAACCATTACAGGGAGCGTAAGTAATGAGAGCTCTGCATGGAGCGGCAAGTGATCAGACAGAAGCGTGCAATCCCCTTTATGCACTCGAGTAGTAATGTTGGCTATAACTGGGGTAAGGGCTAGGTGACAAACCATTTTACTCCTCTCCCGTTGTGATCAACATGAATGTGTGTATCCCGGGGTAACAGTGACACATCCACGAAGTCTAGTTCATCATCTGCCAGGAGTATCTGCCACTCATCAAATGTTCGTCTCCGGCTGCCTGGGTGGCTATTCAAATCCCCCATAACACAAACATGATCATGTCATGATCTTCGAATGATTGCCTCTACCTTCTCATTATACACAGTTACTAATGCCACATTATGTTGAGCTGCATAAGGCTAATACACATTTATAAATAGAATAGACATCCCCTCTACATTCAGAGATGACCCATGTATCCTATCATCATTGTACTGCTCAATTTTCATAAATGGACTCACTCTATCAGACCACAGGAAGGTTAGTCCACCAAACGAGCGTCCTCTGAGTATCTTCTATTCTGAATGGTTGAAGATATGGAGAAGGAATGGACGCAGCCATCTCTAGATAGACTAATCGGGAGCTCGTGCTTGAACAGCCATGCCTCCAGCAGCGCACATATCATTATTTGTGCACTGCTGTTTCACAGCGCTTTTTGCATTGCTAAACCCAATACAGTTAAAAGTGACCAAACGGACATTCCCAGAGAAGTTTGCATTTGATGTGAAAAGAAACGCTTCCCTGATTTCATTTGGAGGGTTCCAGGTTTTTCTTGCTCTGAGAATTACCAGACGCGGGCACCTGCCCGCATATTCGGTGATATGAGACGTTTAACTTCCAGGTAGCTTGCACCGACTCTGAAGGCATTAAAGTTGTTGAGACGATTGAGCTTCTCTAATGTGTAGCTGCCATCTATAGTGTGTTAAATGGTGTTCAATGGGATTATGTGGACATTTTTTCCTACTTAAGTCACTTAATAACAAGCGACCGGTGTGACAATGCCGATATCTCCAAGCAACTTCGAAAATTAAACGCGGTCTGCAATCTGCTTAAAAGGAAATTCAACTTCTGCACGACGGATGTTAAAAACAGCTCATTAAAACCTACTGCTCCCCTATCAACTGCAACTCACTGGTGTATACATTTATGAGTAAACTGAGGGTAGCATTTATTGATATTTTCCGGAGGTTGATTGGTGTACCTAGAAGAACAAGTGCTAGCTTTGTATTCGCAGCATATGATGTTGACTGTCGTGAGGTAAGGGTTAGAAAAAGTGCTAATAGCTTCCAGGAGCGTATTATAAAATCTAAAAATTCTTCCTGGAGGCCTTATGTAATAGTGAGGAATACAAATTATCTCCAATAATAGAGAGGTGGGACAGAAACCTGCTGGTGCAGGAAGATCCCGATATTAATAGAAATGTTTGACATCTATCTGCCTTTCCATGTTGTGGGCCCATTGTACGTACATGGATGTCAGGTTGAGAGACGTCCCTGATAGGTTGGATGACAGGTGGCTATGTGTTTCATCTCTCTGACATTGAGTTTTATCTAAATATTCATGTGGAGTGGGCCATAAAATGTATCCAGGCACGCTTGTCACTAACTGAACTCAAGAATCTATGTCGCGTATTTGAACCCTGTACCCTGTCTTGTCTCCATGTATGTTCTTTTGGTGCCTAATTTGAATGTACTGGTAGGGATGCTGTCAAACTGGTCTCTCTACAATCATTGTTGTATCATCGAGTGCTTCAATAAAGACTATTATTATTGTCATACAACAGAGTGGGAGAGTTTTTTATATAATGTTATTATAAATATCGTTGTCAACATACCAAGCTCTGTTTCTTTCCTACACTCGAAGATGAAAGAAAATGACCCGTAGGGAATAGTTGCCTCGTTCAGTGCCTGACTTGACCACCCCATCAAGCTGCCAAAGGTCAATGGAGGTGCAATGCAAGGGTTGCGGATAAATGCGCAATGCTAGGGTCACGGATTTAGGTGCAGTGCAAGGGTCACGGATTAAGGTGAAATGCAAGAGTGACAGATAAAGGTGCAATGCAAGAGTGACAGATAAAGGTGCAATGCAAAGGTCACGGATTGAGGTGCAATGCAAGGGTCACGGATTAGGGTGCAGTGCAAGGGTCACGGATCAGGGTGCAGTGCAAGGGTCACGGATTAGGGTGCAGTGCAAGGGTCACGGATTAGGGTGCAGTGCAAGGGTCACGGATTAGGGTACAATGCATGGGTCACGGATTAAGGTGCAATGCATGGGTCACTGAGAAGGGTGCAACGCAAGGGTCACGGATTAGGGTGCAATGCAAGGGTCACGGACTGAGGTGCAATGCATGGGTCACGGATCAGGATGTAACGCAAGGGTCACAAAACTGTAAAGTTGAAAATGCTGTGATTATTTCCTAGGTTTAAGATGGTCATTGATCATGTAGACCATCGTGAGATTTACTCAAATAACCAGCTGAGTACAGCCGAGCAGCCGTCGCGTGAAGTTGTAGATAAGAGTCAGCAGCCGATATAACCAGTATGTACAGTAGCGGAAGAAAAATTCGTTCATGATTCGAAATCAAGAGAAATCTTCAATGATCAGTATTCGCTCGATATTTGAACTCGTCGGAAATTTAATTGATATTGTACATCAAGAAGCTTTGATCAGATAGATCAATATTAAGTCATTTTCCACGTGGGAAAAGTCAAATTATTTTTTTCGGATGTAGAATAACCATACACGGATTTTCTTTCGCTACTGTACCTAAGATCCCTGTATTACCTCAGGAAACATGTAAGGTAAAGTAAACCGCTGATGCCGGCTTGTACCGTGGTGGAAGAGCATCACTTACATGGATTAATGAACACCAGGTCACTAATTCCATTCAATGATCAGCAATTATGTGGTTAAAGAAGTCACTCAAGAAATAGTAGATATCGTAAATAAATGTCATGGGTGTACCACTGATCGCAGTAACAGGACTCACCATGGCATAGTCGCGGGGTTAGTCATGCTGGTGCACGGTAGGTCCTCACAGGTCCTACCAGGTCCTCGCAGGTCCCCGATAGTCTTGAGGCACAAGTTGTATCAACTCCAGGATGGTAGTCAGAGTGAAGGATAGTAAGGGTCGTGAACTACACAGTAAACAGTGCAGCACTTATGCTAACTATTATGGATACCTACTAGTACTTTAGAAAAAAAAGAACGGCAATGATATAACAAATCTAACCAGTTACCGACAGACGGCAATATTAAAGTGCATAATAATATTTATTATTATACATTATTTTTGATTACCAATTTAAAAAATGTATTCAAACACACGCATTGGAGGCAAATGAGTTCAAACAAGATTCCAGCACACAAAAGGCAGAGTTTTGCGTGCTATTGCAAACAGACGAGGTTATTGAAGTTAATCGCACAGCCTTCGCGTGGCACCGTCCCAATAATGCGGTATAATTGAGTACAAGACTATAGGAACAAAGATTTAGTAAAGGAAAGTATCTTCGAGAGTATATCTCTGCTCGCCAGTAGCAGGCCACGTAGGTAGAGCTAAGAATTTATATTTAAATGGGTCAGAGTTTACGTTAGTTTGGCTTCATAATCGTTACGTGACCATCGTCTACACATGCAGAGCTCAAGTGTAGGTACTCTACACTATGGCGACTACCATCCAAGTGACCGACCACGTCCGCGTACCTACTTAGGAAAATGCTATCAAACAGAGTTCTACTTATATTCACCGCCCAGGTGCAGATCACTCATGATTTGACAAACCTACCAAAACATGAAAGTATCAACAATAAATCTAAGCTGTGTAGCAACTGGAAGTTGAAGCCCGAGAACTGGATGTAAATGAGAGCTCACTGCAGTCTCCCGTACAAATAGCACTACTGGCGTCCAGCTCACTGTCCGACGAACGGCGGCTGCACGAGAGGTTACTGCGAGCTGGACTAGCAACACCCTCACTCGACGGCGGTTAGACGCGTACTGAGTTATCGAAGGCCACTACACTGCAGCTAACAAAATGAGACAGCTGTGTTATATTACTACAACGCTGTAGCAATGCATTGTAGAAAGGAAGTGTAATTCATAATGGTATTTAATAAGACGAATGAGCTTCACTAGGGTGAAGAAATATTTGTGCAACATATTTTCTACCCCAAGCATGAGACCAAAAATATTTTGTAAGAAAATATAACGAATCAACTGAAAAACATGGGGTATTCAAAAGTCGAAATATCTTTATTCACGATCAATTAATTCCCAAGAACTTTAAAATTCATATATTAATGTTTACTAATATTATGTTGCTTGTTTTCAATTTTTCATTACGCAGCAAGCGCTGTTTACTGGATTGATTATTGAACACCGGCTTGTGGGAAGTAGAGTTGACAGTTTCAGCACAAGAAGGTTTCAAATTACCTGTCCAGACAGGACTACACTTTGCACACAAATGTTTGAAAGAAAGTAAGCTTAATATCTCTTTTCTCAAAATGATAATGATTAAAGGGAGTCCAAATGCACTGTAGCTGCCGACGCGAGTCTCTCCATCTCCCCGCAGGGAGCTCTTTTTGACACGAGTCTCGCCAGCTTCCCGCAGGGAGCCCTCTCTTCGACGCGAGTCTCGATAGCTTCCTGCAGGGCGCTTTCTTTGACGCCAATCTCGCCAGTTTCCCACCGGGCGCTCTCTTCGACGCCAGTCTCGCCAGCTTCCCACAAAGCGCTCTCTTCGACGCCAGTCTTGCCAGCTTTCCGCAGGGCGCTCTCTTCGACGCGAGTCTCGCATGCTCACCGCAAGGCGCTCTCTTCGACGCGAGTCTTGCCAGATCCCCCGAGGGCGCTCTCTTCGACACGAGTCTCGCCAGCCCCCCGCAGAGCGCTCTCTTTGATACGAGTCTCGCCAGCTCCCCGCAGGGTGCTCTCTTGGAAGACATTTATTGTATTTCAAATGTACCATAGCACATTTGAGCATAATCACGTGGTATTTTTTCTTCCAAATAGTGACGCTTGTCATTGATTGCAAGAGAACAAAGAGCTCCTGACTTACATACTAGGAGAAGGCGTCCAAGCCGCCTTCGGGTACATAGGATGCCGACTTATGGTACAGTCGCTGTATGAGAACCAAAAATATATTAATTGTTAGCAGTGATAGAGGCAAAACAATTAATCGTAGTGGAAAATTAGCAGTTGAACGTAAATGTTGAGATGAACATAACAGCTGAGTTTCAAATTAAATTAAAGAATCGAAAATATTGTGAAGCAAGTGTATTTACCACTTGAACTAAAACAGGGCATTGATCAAATGTTGTTAAGTCTTCATTACAATTCGTTTCGATAAATAGTGGAGAAAAGTTGGTGCAAATGGGTTGAAAACAATCAAAATAGCTCACACTTCCATACTCGCTCTGGCAATCATGATACACGCTCTGTCCCACCTTAATACCGTCCGCACGCGATGTTCAAAGTCAAGAAAGCCTTAGGACGTTTGAACGATGAGTCACGCCTCCTCGGGATTTTGGCCAAAGAACACGCAGGAGAGTGCGTGTTCATTGGCTGAAATCCCGAGGAGGCGTGACCCACGTCTCTTCTTGATTTCAGCCAAAGAACACGCAGGAGAGTGCGTGTTCGTTGGCTGAAATCCCGAGGAGGCGTGACTCATCGTTCAGAAGTCGGAAGGCTTTCGGGACCTTGAACATCATTTGCGAACGGTATAATACTCGCCCTGGCAATCGTGGTACACGCTCTGCCCCACTCTAATACTCGCACTGGCAATCGTTGTACACGTTCTGCCCCACTCTAATACTCACACTGGCAATCATGGTACACGCTCTGCCCTACCTTAATACTCGCTCTGGCAATCGTTGCACACGTTCTGCCTCACTCTAATACACGCACTGGCAATCACGGTACACGCTCTACCCCACCTTAATACTCGCACTGGCAATCATAGTACACGCTCTGCCCCGCCTCAATACTCGCACTGGCAATCACGGTACACGCTCTACCCCACTTTAATACTTGCACTGGCCATCATAGTACATGCTCTGCTCCGCCTCAATACTCGCACTGGCAATCACGGTACACGCTCTACCCCACCTTAATACTCGCACTGCCAATCATAGTACACGCTCTGCCCCGCCTAAATACTTGCACTGGCAATCACGGTACACGCTCTATCCCACCTTAATACTCACACTTGCCATCATAGTCCACGCTCTGCCCCACCTCAATACTCGCACTGGCAATCACGATACACGGTCTACCCCACCTTAATACTCGCACTGACAATCATAGTACACTCTCGCCCGCCTCAATACTAGCACTGGCAATCACGGTACACGCTCTACCCCACCTTAATACTCGCACTAGCAATCATGGTACATGCTCTGCCCCACCTTAATACTCGCACTGGCGATCTTGGTGCACGCTCTGCCCCGCCTCAATGCTCACACTGGCAATCATGGTACACGCTATGCTCCACCTTAATGCTCGCACTGGCGATCATGCTACACGCTTTGCCCCACCTCAATACTCGCACTGGCAATCGTTGTACACGCTCTGCCCTACCTTAAAACCTGCACTAGCAATCATGGTACACGTATTGCCCCATTCTAATACTCGCACTGGCAATCATGGTACACGCTCTGCGCCGTCTCAATACTCGCACTGGCAATCATGGTACACGCTTTGTGTCACCTCAATACTCGCACTGGCAATCGTTGTACACGCTCTGCCTTACACTAAAACTTGCACTAGCAATCATGGTACACGTATTGCCCCATTCTAATAATCGCACTGGCAATCATGGTACACGCTCTGCGCCGTCTCAATACTCGCACTGGCAATCATGGTACACGCTTTGCCCCACCTTAATACTCGCATTGGCAATCGTGGTACACGCTCTGCCCCACCTCGATACTCGCGCTGACAATTGTGGTACACGCTCTATCCCACCTTAATACTCTCACTGGCAGTCATGCTAAACGCTCTGCCCCACCTTAATACTCGCACAAGCAATCACGGTATACGCTCTACCCCACCTTAATACTCGCACTGACAATCATAGTACACGCTCTGCCCGCCTCAATACTCGCACAGGCAATCATAGTACACGCTCTGTCCCACCTTAATGCTCGCACGGGCAATCATGGTATACGCTCTGCCCCACATCAATACTCGCACTGGCAATCATAGTACACGCTCTGCCCCACCTTAATACTAGCACCGGCAATCTTGGTGCACGCTCTGCCCCGCCTCAGTGCTCGCACTGGCAATCATGGTACACGCTATGTTCCACCTTAATACACGCACTGGCGATCATGCCACACACTTTGCCCCACCTTAATACTCGCACTGGCAATCGTGGTTCACGCTCTACCCCACCTTGATACTCGCACTGGCAATCATGGTGCATGCTCTGCCCCACATTAATACTCGCACTGGCAATCATGGTACACGCTCTGCCTCGCCTCAATGCTCGCACTGGCAATCATGCTTCACGCTTTGCCCCGCCTCGATACTCGCACGGGCAATCGTGGTACACGCTCTGCCCTACCTTAAAACTCGCACTGACAATCATGGTACACGCTCTGCCCCACCTTAATACTCACACTGCCAATCATGGTACACGCTTTGCTCCACCTTGATACTCGCACTGGCAATCATGTTATACGCTTTGCCCCACCTTAATACGCGCACTGGCAACCATGGTACACGCTCTGCCCCACTTTTATATTGTGTGTATATAAACAGCGAATTAATCCTACACTCCCAGCAGTAGTTTTCCAGGGGCTTTGGCGTCATCCCAATGCACCTACAACTAGACCACCTGCTGCTGGCACTGTGAGTTGTGTCGTAGATACATGGAATATTTACATGGAGGTCATCGCACCCGTTCCTATTGATGGGGCAATTAGGATGACGGCAAAGACCGTGGACCTACTGCAGCCGAGAATATACAATCGCTTCGTATTTTAGTTACAGTGAATTTTATTCTGGGACAGAGCGTGACCCATCTCCGACGTCTACTGAGAGGATCCCCGACATTTAATGAGAGGATCCCGACGACTAGTTGGGAGTCTCTCCGTCGTCTAATGCGAGGTTCCATCGACGACTAATGAGAGGTCCCTCAGACATCAAATGAGAGGGTCCCCCGACGGCTAATATATAGATCCCCGACGGCTAATAAGTGGTCGCTCCGACGTCTAATGAGAGGTCTTACCGATGACCAATGAGAGGTCCCCCCGACTGCTAATGAGAGGTCTCTCCGACGTCTAATGAGAGAGAGGTACCTCCGACGTTTAATGAAAGGTCCCTCCGACGGCTAATGAGAGGGTTTTCCGACGTCTAATGAGAGGTCCCTCCGACGTCTAATGAGAGACTCCTTCGACATCTAATGGGAGGTCCCTCCGACGTCTAATGAGTGGTCTCTCCGAGGTCTAATCAGAAGTACCTTCGGAGTCTAATGACTCCGAGAGGTTCCTCCGACGTCATTCTGACGTCTAACGAGAGGTTCCTCCGACGTTCCACCTTGAAACTGACGCAGGCTCTTCAAGGAACCACAAGTGCACCGAAGACTTGTTCTTCTAAACACTTGAGAGCGCCACTGCCAATAATCTGGGCGTAGAGCTCTTCATGGTTTTTGGTATGCTTTCAAATCCTGATAACTTACATGCTCCTTGTGATCTAGACTCAATACCTCCGGGGAAATACAATAAGCATGTCTCGGGAAAAAGGATGAGTCCGTTGACCGCAAGAGCGTGTTATGTGCTGCAGGGGCTTGTGACGTGAGGCTCTGTACGAGGTCAGGGTTTTCTGGGTCAGATGACCGCAAGAGCGTGTTATGTGCTGCAGGGGCTTGTGACGTGAGGCTCTGTACGAGGTCAGGGTTTTCTGGGTCAGATGACCGCAAGAGCGTGTTATGTGCTGCAGGGGCTTGTGACGTGGAGCGCTGTACGAGGTCAGGGTTTTCTGAATCAGATGACCGCAAGAGCGTGTTATGTGCTGCAGGGGCTTGTGACGTGGAGCGCTGTACGAGGTCAGGGTTTTCTGGGTCAGATGACCGCAAGAGCGTGTTATGTGCTGCAGGGGCTTGTGAC
>SDVV010010043.1:0-16426 GCA_016164225.1 Gammarus roeselii
TATGGTGTTGGCCATTATCACTCCCCTGGGGTCTGTTCTCACGCATCCCCACACTTCGTGGTAGCTGTTGAAGTCTCCAAGGAGGAGTACGGGATGATACAGTTGGTTAAGCAGATCGGTCATTAGTGCCTCCGTGAGGTCGTGGTTTCGTGACGAGTAGATAGATACCACTGTAATTGGTCTTGAGATACAAATCTTCACTGCGACAGCTTGGAGTTCTGTTCTCAGAGGGAGGAGGTATGCTTTGATGGATCATAAGTGCCACTCCGCCGTGTGCAGTCACATTTTTGTGACATTCGCGACGGTGTATGACATATTGAGGGATTGTGAAGGTGGCTGAGTCACGGAGTTTGATCTCCTGGAGGCCTACCACCAGAGGTTTATGGATGGAGATTAGCGATAATAATTCATCTTTCTTGCTTCTAAGTCCCTGGCAATTCCACTGAAGTATTGTGTTGTTTATTTTGGATCTGTTTTACGCCCAGATCGTGATGGCCTGGAGCGGTCGCGTGTTTTGTAGGAACTTTCGTGGTGTTCTTGTCTATGAGGCGCAGGTGTCCTAGATCGATAGCGTTCGCATGAACATCCCCTTCCTGTAGAACATGATCTATCTCCTAGACTCACTGCGTCCTCGGCTGTGAGTGCTCTTGTAGAAGGAGGAGGACGTTTGCTTCTTGTTTGCTTCTTGAGCGAGCGCATTTCTCTTCTATGGAGGGTTTTTTGAATATTATGATGGGCTGAATAGTAGTTGTTGGGATATTTGAGTCGAGTGCGATGCATGGTATATCAGTGGTTTTGAGTATCAGTTCTTCGTTGAAGATTTTCAACGCGTCCTCGCGCAGGCGATGGTCGTTCTCACTTGTGAGATGTTCTGGTGTCGGGCATGTTAGCTGAGGGTTGAATACCTCACTTTGGTTTTCGCTGGGAGCGGTCGTAGTAAGACGGTCAGAAGCCGTTTAACGCTCTGATCGAGGCGAGCAGTGGTTGGTGGACTGTTGCTAATCTCTTTGCTTCGTGGCAAGAGGGGGTCGTGTACCCCACGGTCGTCGGAGGAGGAATCTTCGTCTCTTGATTTTCGGGTTATTGGACCTCTCCTCGTGGTCGACCGAGGCAGCACCAATCGCAGTGCTCTCCTGGGCACTGGTACATTCGTTGCTTGGGACGCCCGCCTCAAATATGAGGGCGGTCGCAGGGCTGGTTGTGGTATTGTTAGTACTGGAGAGGGGTGTTGGGGTCATGGTAATAATTTTTGTTGACTGTACGCGAGTGTCGCCTGGTGGGGTAGACTTAGTTGTAGATTTAACTGCTTTGGCATATTCTAAATTACTGCTGTTTGGGGTTTCGTCGTAAAAGATTTAGATGGCTTGTTTTCGTGTGACTCTGCGGTCATTTTGCATGATAGTAATTGCTTTTTGGTCCATCTGCTTTGGACAGTCGCGGTCAACTGCCTCATGGAAGCATGAGCAGTGGTAGCAGTTAGGTTGGTGGGCTGTGCAGTCCTTTCGGTCATGCTCGCTGGCGGACCTCTTACATCGTTGGGGTATGTATGGCTAGCAGTATTTGATGACGTGTGCGTATTCCAGGCATTTTGAGCACATTGCAGGCCATGTCGCCACTGGGTAAGTTTTTGTTTTTCCTTGTTCTCCCACGCTTACTATGAATTCCGGTGCGTCACGTCCTGGGAAAGTGATTTGATATGCGGTGGTCTGGTTTGATTTGAGCCTCATTTCCACCAGAGCCTCAACGTGAGTCATAATAGGCTCCCCCGTCGTTGATTCAGGTTAGTCGCACGGCCTCGCGTGCGAAAATATTAGTTCTGTCAGGATGAAGTCAGCACATATTTCAATTGTGGCATATTCGCGTACTAGCGCGTACGAGATAGTAAGCGGTGGTGTGGATGTTTTGCGGTTTGGTCCATTTTGCTAGGGAAACGTTGGTGACGCCGTAACCCTTTGCTGAACCTGCTGCAAAAGAACTTAGGTAAGTTTTGGGAGTGTAGTTGGGAATGTATATAATTCGTCTTGTAGCATTGAAGAACATACGTATTTCGAGTTACTCTGTGTTAGTCTATTTTGTTAATCCTTTGTATAGCGTTGCTTTGCTCGATATTAACGACGTGGGCCAGATACTTCTTTCCCTGTCGGTTTATGTTTATCGGTCTACCTCCCAGTTGTTTGGAGAGCGTGTTCATCATGGCGAATGGGTTCATTGAGGGCGGAACTTTGTTTGCACCGCTATCTACAAGCGTTATGAGGAAGTGCGTAGGAAATGATGCTTATCTTCTCTTCTGGGTGGGATTTGATTATGATTTGGGCCTCATTTCCACCAGAGCCTAAACATGAGTCATAATAGGCTCCCACGTAGGGCGCGACCGTCGTTGATTCAGGTAAATTCGCACGGCCTCGAGTGCGAAAATAATAGTCATGTCAAGATAAAGTCAGTACATATTTCAATTGTGGCATATTCGCGTACTAGCGCGTACGAAAGAGTAAAGAGTTAATGCGAATATTCGTAAAATGTGTTATTTCTGTGCGTAATGGGGTGGAGAGTTCACCTCATTTGCACAGGTGTTTGAGGTTTAGACAGCTTCGTATAGTCCGGTGTGTTTTCGGAAAGCGATACGCTTTTTACGGTTGGCTAGGTCCGTGATTAGGCTTTGTAGGTTGCACAGGGGATTTAGGAACGCTCGTCGGGCTGCCGCGAGTGCGTTGCAATCCATCAGTAAGTGTTTCACGCTGATAGCCACTTGTTGGCAACAGGGGCAAGGTGGCGCGTTTGGACTTATGTCAACATCCATCAGGTGGTTGTGAGTTATCCACGTGTGTCCCGTGCACAAGCGGTTGATGAACACTTGGTCTTTTCTGTTGGTGAACTTTGTTTCCTATTCTCCGACTGAGGGTTTGACTGAAAGCATTTTTTGTCCACTCTGTTGCCACATTTCATTCCATCGGGATGTTATATGGGAGTTGATGATTATTATTTATTTATTATTTGCTTCAATGTTACACCGGAGTCCCAACGCGAAGTTAATGCAGACTCCCCCGTAGGGCGGTCGAAGAGGGAGTTGATGATAGGGAACCAGTCTCGGTAATGTATTGCGAAAAATTGTTCTTGGTGAGTAGATGCCAGTTTAGCGAGCGAGTCCGCAAGTTCGTTTCCTCTTATTCCCGCGTGCCCGGGGATCCAGCAGAATTCCACTGCCTTTTCTGGGTGGGAGGGTCAGCCTGAGGGGAGCGAATCGCGGCCGCAGCCTCTCGTCGCCCGACTTTGTGCTTCGTTTGGTATTGCAGGATCTCCCTCTCAATCTTGTCCTGGGGGCAGTCTCCGTGTCCCGTAGGGTGGCCGTTTACTTTGCAGAAAAAGCAGTGAGATTCTTCGGATGAGCACAAGGTATCGTCCCGTTTATCGTGGTCGTCTTGGGAGCAGTGTGAGCTTCTCTGCTTACCGTGGCAATCTCTGCGCGTGTGTCCGTATTTCTGGCATTTATAGCATCGCATCGGACGTCTTTCGAAGGGGCGTATGTCTATGTAGTTAGGTATGATGGGGCAATTGAATTATAGCAGAAGGACCGTGGTGGTTTCTTATTGGTTTGATTTTTGGTGCGATTTTCGCTCCACCTATACATTAATCGTATTGGACGAGTCCGGTGATGAACTCATCGGCTTCATCACTCGGGAGACCCTCGATGTAAATCAGGCCTGAACTCATGGAAAAAGTTGGGTGTGGTATGATTTTGCAAGGTTTCCAGCATATTCTGTTTTTGGAGAGTATAGTGTCACTTTGAAGTTTTGTGTCTACTTTAATGGTGAAGCTGTCGTCACCGCTGGCGGTGACGTTGATAATTGGACGGCCAGTCATGGAGCCCAGTTCTTCTTGCAGTTTATATGATGTCTGTCATTGACATCAAATGTCATTTTCAAGTGTTCGGGGAATTTAGAGCTGTTGTTGAATAGGTTGTGGTGATCAAATCGAGTGTATTGTCTCCTCTTTACGTTTCTTGGTGTTCGGGCGTCATGAGTTTTGGCTGGGAGGAGAGCGATGTTATCAGCGAGGTCAGAGGCGGGAGCACACGATCAGGTTGCGGGTTCCCTGGCCTTTATCCTCTCCATCAGCTCATCCAGTCGGGTTTTCATAGTTGCAAAAAGGTTCTCGAGTTTAGGGAGACGTTCACCGACTTTTCTGGAGGGCGCCGAGCAGTCCTCAGTCTCCAGCTCAGGAAGGCCCATTATTTTGCTTATCCTGCCCAGGACATTCTGCATTCAGATCATATTCGCGTTCAGCTTCGAGAAGCGTTTGAAGATGAACTCGTCGACAACGACCTGAGTCAGGTCTCCTGTCGATGAGGAACCCATGAGGGGTTCGTCTTTCTTTCTCGCAGACTGGTTTGAGTGTGACGCTTTGGAGGGGCCGTCAGCCCCTCTCTGATAGGGCATGGTCTTGCCCATTGTTTGATCCCCGGCTTCTACCCGGAGATCTGGGTAATGAAGGTGGGGCCTTCATTACATACAACTTGAAGTGTATACAAGTATATTTATATACGTTCTTAAAATTAACTTGAATCAACTTAAATATAATTTTATAACTAGACCTAAAGCTATTTTTAAATATAAACTTTTTGTCTTTTTTTTCAAACACCGATGTCAGTGGGGGGCTCACCTCTTTGTGCACAAAAGAGGGATGTAGCTACTAACTGAGGGGCTAATGAATCTTGGTGGTTAACGAGGACATCTCGGGAAGGCGGGTGAGGGGGGTATCCCTCTGAGGTGCCTTATTGTTCTAGCTCTAAAGAGATGATAGTCGATCTCTCCAATAAAATTGAAAATTTCAACCTTTGCGAGACGATATTCGGCTCAGAGCGGTGACCGGCTCTCATTTTGATACAGCAAAAAAAGTTTCCATACCCTAGAAACTTGTCAACTTTCGAGCGTAGACGCGAAGAACAGTATGCGAACTCACATGTCACTCATTGGTTACGATACTGCTTCTGCGCAAAGCTACACAGGCCTTTGAGGTGGAAATGATATGGAGTTATGGGGGATTACAATTAAACAAATCTCGAGGTATTCCTGACTTTAATTTTAATAATAATAATATACCTTCATCACAAAATAGGATTACAGTACATACATAGACTGGACGAAACAAACGTGAAAGTAAAACGCGTCTCTAATACTACCAAAGCAAAGAAGACCAACACCAACAGAAACTCTCAAGAAATGTACAGTAGATGTAGGTAGTAGTATTAATAGTAGAACCAGCAGCTTGTAATAATAAAAAAGGCAATTAAGTATTTCTACTTTTTATTATTTCCGATAAATAATGTGGAGTTAAAAGTCCAATGAACCGCTAGATTGATAGCATACACGAGATGTACCTAAGAGCTAATATAGCATCGTCGTCTCGACGGTGCTAGAAAGTGGGAGGGGGAAGGACATTCCCTCCTCTTACACACAAACCTTGAAGCTAAAAACAACCAGCCTATTGATCTCCTCCTAGTGAGAGAAATTTGTAGAAATTAATTCAAAGTCGTAGTTGCAAATACGTACGCATCGAATTAATTAATGTATGCACACATTTAAAGAGATTCACTAAACATTTCTTTGTACAGCACTGCACAAAAATACATACAAAAAATATTAGGTAAGACTATGCTCTCTTCTTCATTTAGGGGGACGCTGTTAAAGCGACGTTCTGTTAAAGAATAACAACATGAGGCCTCTTCATTTCAATCTAATGATGAGAAACGTCACTTCCCTATAGAACTCATTATTGGAAACGTAATCAACAAACTCCTCTTCATCGCTCAAAATACTAATTCAAAATATGTGAACGAGTATCTCCTCTCTTTCCTATAGATCTTCTTACGCAAAAAGACACGAGAAGCTTCTCATCTTCTCTTGAAAACTTCTGACAAAAAAAGTATGAGACAATAAGCTTATATCTTCTCTGAAAACTCTCACACTCAGAGAAAATACAGAAAAGCTTCAGAATCTATTCTGGTCACCATGACATTTTCGGTAGGACGTTAAAGAGAAGCTATTCTTGTCGCTCTAGCACTTTACTCAACGAGTAAACGACTATGAGTCTAGCATAGCTATCGCTTCATGTAGCTACGGTGACAGAGAACACGATATTGCTAAGGATTACTTAGGGACCAGGAAAGTATATATAGGTAATTAAATCCTGTTTATTGGATACTTTTTACATTGGAATCTGTTCAACAATACTGCCGACACCTTCATTTAAAGCGCACATTTCTTGATAATACTACGCATGAACTACATTTTTAAAGGTTTCACAGACTGAGTTATCCTTCTATCCCAATCCTTCGATCTTCTACTATCTCATACCTGATAAATCGCCAACATTTAGAGTCGATAGGATAACCAGCGCAGTTTCGTCGATGCACTTGGCGTGCTGACCGGCATATCATCAACTGTGTTGCAGTACTTTCAGTCTGAATGGGAGAGAACGCTATCGTCCTATTCTATCTTAGACAGGATGGGACATAAAGGGTCTTGAAGACGCTAATGATTAGATCGACGAGATTTTTTAGAGCGCTGAAGTCGACGTTCTTCATGTGCCAAACGTCAATCTGAAATACTAGTGCTGCATCAAGCTATAGACAAATTTTAGATTTGAGACATTGGGTTTACTGCTGCGTAAAGGCTATGTCCTTAATGCTGCAAATGTCCAATGTATGCAAGAGTACACTAGGAACTCCGAAGGTGCTGAGGCCTTACAGTCCCAGCCCTTCCCGGTGGCAGCAGGGAGTGCCATCATTAAACCGACCCTGTTCCATGGCTCGAGGATTTGCAGACGTCGTTAAGGTGGCGGGGGCAATGCTCCCCAACACCTGCTGAGGAGGAAGATGAAGAAGTGACAGAAAACCGGGACCCCATGCATGAAACTACTCTCAGTTTAGGGGATCTCACGCATCAGAACAACAGGAATAGAAAAAGAAAAACAGGAGACGTAGAAAACGGTTGCATGACTGATAAGCTTTTGGCTGTTGTTAGTCACTCGAAAGAAGAAAATTTAGTACCTGTGTGCAATGACTATTGAGAGAAAGTTAGATAAGTTAGGAAATTTTTACTAGAGGTAAATAAAAGTTGAGTAAATTCAGGATGAGAGAAAAGGAAATAGTGAAGGGTGGAGACGAGGAGTCTCCAGGGATAGGGTGTTCACTCTCCCGATTGGGATGCGATACTTCGCGGCCCGTGTGCATAACAGATGTTCTGGAGGGTGACGACGACAAACCTATCTATACATTTGTCAATTTCACAAAAAAAAACGAGGGCCAGCGCTCTTGTTTATTATAAATAATTGCATTGCAACCATTCCCACCAATGAATAGATTGGAGCACATGATACGAATTAGATTCCTAAAAGGGTAGGTGCAGTTTGATGAGAAGCAGCAGAGAAAATTACAGAAGAAGTCTCCCGTTATTGTTTGATTCTCTAAACAAGTTTTAGACCATCATCAACGAAAAATGTAATACAAACAATACAGAAAATATAGGACAAATGCAAAATGCCTCTTTTCTTTTATACAAAGGAAAGCCCTTACTCACAAAACTTAATTCTAAAGAGATATTCAGATACTTATCAACATATCGATAGGGAAAATGAAGGCCTAAGGAATAGAACTGCAGTGATTCTTTTAAACCGTCATCCGAGTGACTTCCCTTGGCGGTATATTTATCTGGATTAAGATCACGAAAGAAATATCCTACAAGAAAAATCGTGAACAAAGCAAGTTCAACTGAACTGCTAAAAGATCATTATGCCATCCATCTCACTTTAGTTTGATTTGGATTTTTTTCTGTTGTGTAGATTTTTAACACCGCAATCAAGTTTGGTTAATCGTTAAAAGGTAGGTCTTGTTTATTTTCGTCGCTAATGATTAACCGTTTACGAATGTTCATTCACGACTGCACATTACTTAACACACCTTGAAAGCAATTCCTTGCCGATGATGATTATCTAGAAGTAGAACTGATGACACGAACATCGTGTTGGTGGACGCCGGCACTACAAAAGGTCCACACAGGCTGACGGTATCTGCTCCATTTTCAAAGAGATATAGAAGAGACAACACCGATTGCTTTTATTGAGTTGGTTAAGAATGTATACATACAGCTGTTTTTTCTAGTAACTGGTGAGTGGTTATGGGAAGGCGGTCACAAAGGGGGAAGGTGCCAAGTCTCCACGCCCCCAGTCAACTGATATAACGAGCCATACTGTTAGCCAGGACAGGAGTTTAAGTGAACTATTCTGGAACAGCTTCATCTGACACGAGACGACTGGCTAATTCAAAATCAGTGCAGATAAGGTCCAAACCAATTGAAATTAAAATAATTCTTGAACCCACACATTACAAACATTCAAGGAAATGTTGCACCAAAGTTAAATCTAGTTTAAATCTGAATGTGCATTACTATCTACACCATTTGAGATTACATTCGCGATTTTGCGGTATTGACGACCATGTTAAGTTCGTTCATGCAATCCTACACGATAACAGTATCGTATGTATTGATGCAAGGCATGCTGTCGCTACATAACAGCTCTTGACATCAGCATTAGACGATTAGAATAGAGTGCCATGGCTTCAGTGCAATGGAGTCAACAGCCCGAATCGAGGGTTGCCACTCGCTCTCCGATCATAGATTACGATAGGGTGGCGATCAGTGGCACTAGATTAGATAATACAAACCAGGATTTCATCAGTCATAACAAGTTCTCAAGTCTTACTGGCTCCGACCACGTACTGTTACAGGCTGCTAATTGTCTCAAGGTGTATTGTCAAGACTGCCGAGGATACTTTTCACCGGACCTCCCACGCAAGTGGCAAGTTGAAATGCTTGCAGATTCATCGTGGGTCAAAGAAACAAGAGCACCACATAAGATGACACCGCCATGGGTTAGTGAACTTAAGTGCCGTGCAAGATGACACCACCGTTATTTACATTGGAGGTACTGTAGCGAAAAATAATTCGTTTTCGAATTAGTAACAGAGTTCTTGATAACGGGTTTGATTTATTTAGCAACTATAGATGCTTAGATGTCCAAATATAAATAGCCTAACACGATCACCATGAAACAGAATTATTAGAAAGGTAGCATTCATTTTTTGATTAAAACTTGACCATTTCATGATTTTCTTTCGCTACCGCACAGCATGCCACTACGTCCGACAAGTGCATCACAGTGCTGCCGAATCATTTACTCCAGTGTTGAACATATACCTAAACGGATCATTACTAAAACAACGCAAGATTTTTTCCGAGTCAACAATATTTTTGACGAATCAAAGCACTATTCTCCAATTAACGATACGATTTGATTACATCTCTTATATGGAACGAGAGTATTGCGTTCAACGCACCCTAGCTGATGGACGTACGGTAAACCTGCGCCTCAAACACACCGTTAAGGCAGGTGTAGGTGGGCTAATTAAGCACAACCCAATTTACAAAACAACAACCAAAGCCCAGTGACGTCATGAAGGTATGCTAGAATTACTCAAAAAGATAAGCAGCAAAAAAATCCCTACAAACATTTCACAACGATACTTTTCTGTACCTGTAACCATTTTGGCCTATTTGAGACCTCATGTAAGCTATTCTCCGGCCTGATGAAATATGCAGATGGATTCCACAATCCGAAGACACAGCTGCAGAGAGAATAACCTACGGTACTTTGAACATCTCCTAAACTTACTAATCATCCCCGTGTCAAACAGAAGAAGGGCTGCCTCGAAACCCTAAGATGATTAATGTTAAAAACAATAGCTCCCACCTCCCATGTCATGAATGCATGGTCACCGCTTGGGCGGTCCCAGTTGTATAGCGCTTGCAAGAGCTGTCGTGACCAATAGCTCCACGCGGTCATGTACCTAGTCCAAAGTCACATATCCTGTAAACAACACTTGAAATGTCATGTCGCTGAAGGTAACACGTACCATGCCATGGAGCTACACATTATCTAGTACAACGTCCAATGTCCTTCCTACAAGCCAAAATCTGATGATCCTGAAGATAAGCCTGCCATGCCATTGAGCTAAACATGAAGTACCAACCGTCGTGTGTACATAATATATGGAAATACAGCACAGATAATAGTGACTTAAGGGAAGAACGGTAATTGGAAAGGTTGAGAATAAAGATCAGTTCATGGTGCCCCAGCATCACCATCACTACCACCACAAACACCAAGAGGAGCATAAACCATAGAAGAACATCCTATGCGGCGTTCAAATCAGTGCGCCAGAACAGCGTCACTCAATTCACTGGAAGGGGACAGAAAGAAAAATTCTTGAACCTACTTGGTGATTCACACTCAGGCAATCCAGGCTTACACATGTGCGTTTGCGATGAAAGTGCGCTGCCAGTGCCAGCTGCTCCTGGGGGTATCGAATTGCTTCGTAGTCTAGACACAACGCGACCGAACATGGGAAAGAGAATGTACCACCTGCCCGGGGGGTATAAGACTGCAGCTAGCTAAAAAATGGTGCAGCTCGGTTGCACTAATAGCTCTCTCTCGATTCAGTGCATCCTGATCGCAAGACAAGGTATTTTGGACGCCTCTTAAACACTGAGTTCTGATCACAACCGACAGGGGTCGTATCAGACCGCCGCTGCTCCTCACCGATCTCATGTCTTTTGCTGTCGCCGACAGTTCAAGGAAAACGTCATCTCATAAACATTGACGTCATCACCATCAGTTCGCTCATCACTACTCATAATGGCATTCACACCATCTGTTATATCTTCAGAAGTTGTGCGTCATTCGTCGTATGCAAACTCACATGGAGGGAGGCGGCAGCCACCTGCTGAAAGGTCAGATGGCATCAGCGTATGAGACACCGTTGGTCCCTCAGACCAGATGCCGTAAGATGATTTTACCAGATGCCGTTTTTTTTTCTCACTTTATAGGCCCTTAGACTCTCAGACCAGCTGTCGATCATTCCTTAAATCAGACGCCGTTAGTCTGTCAAACCAGACGCCGTTAGTCTGTCAAATCAGACGCCGTTAGTCTCTCAGACCAGACGTCGTTAGTCCCTTAAACCAGTCGTCGTTTGTCCCTCAGTTCATGCTCTGCAGGAACTGGTCGAAGGCCGCCCCCTCCTCACCCTCCAGCTCGCACACTTGAGGCGCCGCCCTGAAAATGAAACGTTTGCCAACGTTAAACAGAACATATGAGTTACGTCTCTATACGTGACATCAGTTAATGCTGTCAGCATGGTTCGATGGCAGTATCAGTAAAGAATCCACTAGTTATACCCATGTTTAGAAATAGGGTGAAGGGGTAAAAGGGTCAGGAAATGCTATGCAAATTTAGCTTTGATGACAGGAGGATCATCAGATTTTAGGTTTGTTTTGACTCTTTTGGAGAGAAGTCAAGAAGTCTAATTCAAGCTTGGCTCTAGTGATAAGGGAAGAGAAGGATTCACTATTTTCGTACCTTTCTCTTCCATTCGTAAGAGCCATATGGTTTTGCATTGCGCTCCTAGTTTTTATTAGAATGAATTCTATAGAGAAAACATTACAGAGACGTTTTTACGAGAGAATCTTGATAACATACGTTGAACGTAGTTTTCGACCGATTAAGACCTATGTGTCTTATGACCTTACTCAGGAATCTCGAAACTTTCAAGTTCCTCGACTGTCCTCGAGTTTTTAGGAAAAATAAACTCGTGGCCGCTTGGCGGTGCGTGGCGTCTCGCTCATGTCGGTCTAAATGTCTTCCAGGTAGCGAGTAGCGCGCTCAGCTGTCTACCGGCTGAACCCCCAAGCCCCTCCTTTCCCATATAAGCGAGGGATGGGCTACCCCATCATTCATTCGTCGCTCTTGCTTCGGACGCAGAGCACTCCCGCCTCACTCGATCCTGACAGATCGTTACACCTTTTCAAAAGGTAAGATTAAGTGCGGGGCGGCCCATCTGGGCAGTGGATTAGTGACCCACTGCCCCTAGAGCCACAGATGGGGTCGGCAATTATTGCCCTGCCGTACTGAATTTGCTCTCAGTGAGCTGCGTCCCACGACACAACAATGTCATAACAGCAATTTGTCAAGACGAAAATTTGTCGACATAATAACACAAATTTTGGTCGGATCAAACACTGTTTCTGTAAAATATTGTTATACTCATACTCTCGTATAAGTCTTTACCTCCGACTTATACTTCGCTCTCCCTGATTTCAGAACATGCCGGAAACGGCTCGCCGCGTCGGGCTATCGAGCCACCCGACAGCAAGACCTATCGGCTTCCCAGTCAACCTGCTCCCTAAGTGCCTCTCCTCTGCCCAAAAACGACCTCCATACCACCTGCTTGAGACACTCCAGCTGTTTCGCGGGACACGTGTATAGGCCAGCAGAGTGCGCCATCTGCCTATCGGCCATGAAAGCGGCCCCAGGCAGTGCGGCCTACGAGGCTTTCCTGAACAGAAATCGGACCCTTGAGACGGAGATACACTGGCGACGTCATATCGGACGCAAGGTCCTTTGGACCTTGTGTCCAAAAAGACATACAACCTGATCCCCCCAGTGATACGCAAGCTCGAGACGTATCGCTACTGCGGCATACTTGTGGTCCCCGACCAACCCAACGCACTGTGGTGGCCCACGGTCGTCGCGTCTTTCAACGAACTCTCGCTTGCTCTCGGCGTGTCCCAGCGCATCGAAGGCAGGGAGGTCCCTCTAACATCACGACCCTTCTCGCTTTATCTCGCATTTAATTTAAAAAATCGATGCTCACGATCAAATGTAATAGCTCGCTGGCGAACAACCTGGTTAACTCACACAGGCAGTCCACACAACGCCAATACCAAAGCGTCTGGACTTGTTTCCAAATGTGGCTACGAGCCACGCAGGCGCAGTCCATCAACCAGTCCACTCTCATGACGTTCCTGCACTACGCCGGCAAGAAGAAGCGGCTCAACCCTCGTACGGTTCTGGTCTACAGGAATGCGCTACACTTGCCCCTCTTATATGGCTTTGCCGTCACGATCCGCGGGTCAATCTTCTAAGAACTGGCAAGGGCCCAGTTTCACGAAAATCCGCCACAACGACGTTTCGTGCCGCAGTGGAAGCTCGAGCCGGAGCTCGACAAGCTCGCTTTTCCTCGCTTCAATGATCACACGTTAGTTTTGGCCTTCTTTCAGAAGACCGTTTCTCGTCGAGCTCGCAACAGGCAACAGGGTCTCTAAAATTGCAGCCATGTCACGCACGGGACTCCATTTCTCCACGAACCTTCCATGCACGCTCATCCCGACCGCTGACAAGTTCCTGTACAAAAACCAGACCCTCGCCCACACGCCATCACTCATCTCTATCGCCTCACTGCTGCAGGATGACCGGGCACTCGGCTTGTGCCCTATGACCACACTCAAAGCCTACATAGCACGATGTCCGTTGCACAATGAGTTCTTGTTCATCCATCCTACTTCCGGCAAGCCTCTCAGGGCGTCATCGGTGGGGCACTACATCTGCTCGCTTATCAATGAGGCCACACCGCATGCCTTCACTAAAGCTTACGTTGTCCGCAAGTATGCATCGTCTCTCGCTTGGACGCGTGGAGTCCCGCTTCAAGACATCATATCAGAGGCGTTTTGGTGGTCGCCACACGTATTCGTGCACAAATACCTCTTCACAGTAGAGAAGCCCACCCAGCCTTGCGTCTTCTTGGGAACCAGGTAGATAGTCCTTCTCGCCTCATACGTTTCGGACACCGCATCCGCTGAGGCCAGCACCTCCTCTACGTAGCATAGAGTACTTACTTCATTATCTTGCCATCGCGTGCGGCGACACTCCACGCAAAGCCTTCAGGTTACGGATTACGGAATATGTATTTCCTATTCCTACTTGCAGTACAACTCTGTTACCATAGAAGCGAGCTATTGTACACATTGTTGGTACTGGTATATGTAGAATTTATTGCCTACCGGACGGTTCACCCATCCTCTCCGGAGGGCAATATGTATTGATTACGTAACTACTCTTTGGTTGCTCATGCATACGGCCCGCATATTGTTTTTGACCGCGTCGAGCAAGTATGTTCATTGCCGTTGCCACAACGTCATATTTGTATTTACTCATACAGATACAGACACTAGGCCGCATCCCTCAGAAAGGGGGTGGCCGACGGCAAGGCGAACCTCACACCCTCATACGCAACACTCACACAACATAGTCCTTTTGCGCTGAAGGGTCCGGCCGGTACCCCCGCAACATACACTCTAGGTCACGAGTGCAGTCCGAGGATCCGTTGTCAGCAGCAAGGCCCGACAGTTTTCACTGGTTTACCCCCGCCGCGTCATAATGACCGGGCCCCCCCCCACCCACGACCATACCGACAGCGGGATACCAAGGGCGGGAAAGCACATCAGAGCAGCGTCAAAATCAACCTTTCACAACCATTCTCCACTCACGCCTGTTCATCGCACGCTCTCTCGCCACCTCCACATTCATGTCTCTCCTACCTAACGCCTGCTTCACACCATCCATCCACCCAAACTACGGTCTATCTCCAAGCCTGCGACCACTCGCCTCCGCATTCATCACCCTTTTCACCAATCTCCCTTCATCCATCCTCTCCATGTGCCCGAACCATCTCAGAACACGTGAATCTACTCTGCCCTCCAACTTCTTCACCATCCCTGTTCTGATTCGAACCACGTCGTTGGTGATCCGGTCTCTCAGCGATACTTCAGCCATGCTCCTCAAACATTTCATCTCGAAAACATTCAACCTTCTTCTCTCCTCTGCTCTCACCCCCCAAGTGTCAGCTCCGTAGAGCACTGTTGAAACAACAACACCCTCATACAGTCCTCTTTTTGCTTCCATCCCCTACGTCCTACAGCTCATTACACTCTTCAGTGCACCTAACACCCTTTTTCCACTCGCGCCTCCACTTCAGTTTCCACTAGTTTAGTTATCTCCACATGGGAGCCCAGATACATAAAACCCTGAACTTCCTCCAAGACCTCTACATTTAGGGTGACACTTATTTTGCTCGCAACGAGTCCTCGAGCATCTCATTACTTTACTCTTACCGACGTTCACTCGAAGCTTCCTCTTCTCACATACTCTACCAAACTCAGACACTAGCCTACATAGCTTCTCCTCTGAATCCGCAACCAGGGCCGTATCATCAGCAAATAGCAACTGGCTCAACTGCCAACTCCGCCAATTCGCTTCCACTTGAATATTATTTGGGTCCTCAAGTTCAGGGCCCTAATATTAGTTTGCCGCTAGCACCTAGCTTTTTGCTGTTGTCGACAATTCGTGTATTTGCCAATCAGTACAGTAATTACCACCATTTATACAAATGTGTCATCATTTTCTTACACGGCAAGCGCTTCTTTGGGAACACCCAGTTCAAGATGCAGCCGATTAATCCAACTTCTGTGCTCTTCTGGCATCGGCCAGCTTGCGCTGCATTATGGTATTTTCTATGCAAAACCATATGACTCTTACGAGTGGAAGAGAATATAACTTTTGTTATCTCGAGACTCTCGATGGAAAGCTATTTCTCTGTAATGCTATCTTAACTACGCACCAACGTCTCCTCACGGAAGGCAACTTCGCTAGCCCTCATGAATGATAGGGTAGCCCAACTCTGGCTTATATAGGAAAGAAGGGGGTTGGGCGTTCCGCCGGCAGAAGGCTGAGCGCGCCACTCGCTACCTGGAAGACATTTAGACCGACAGGCGCAAGACGCCACGTGCCGCCAAGCGGCCAAATATTATTTTTCCTAAAAACTCGAGGACAGTCGAGGAATTTAAAAGTTTCGAAATTCCCGAGTAAGGTTAGAAGACACAAGAGTCTAAATCGGTCGAAAACTACGTTCAACGGATGTTGTCAAGATTCTCACGTAAACCTCTGTAATGTAAAGCAGAAGCGCAATGCAAAACCATATGGCTCTTACGAGTTACAGATACTGACACTAGGCCGCATCCCCCAGAAAGGGGGTAGCCGACGGCAAGGCGCACCTCACACCCTCATACGCTCACACTCACACAACATAGCCCTTTTGTGCTAAAGGGTCCGGCGGTAGCCCCTCAACTTACACTCTGGGTACCGAGTGCAGTCCGAGGAACCGTCGTCGGCAGCAGGGCCCGACAGTTTTCACTAGTTTACCCCCGCCACGTCATAATGACCGGAACCCCCCACCCACGTCCACCCCAACAGCGGGATGCCAATGGCGGGAAAGCACATCAGAGCAGCGTCAAAATCAACCATTCACAATCATTCTCCACTCACGCCTCTTCATTGCACGCTCTCTCGCTACCTCCACATTCATGTCTCTCCTTCCCAACGCCTGCTTCAGACCATCCATCCACCCAAACTTCGGTCTACCTCTAGGCCTGCGACCACTCGCCTCCGCATTCATCACCCTTTTCACCAATCTCCCTTCATC
>SDVV010010044.1:0-16426 GCA_016164225.1 Gammarus roeselii
GGGGGCCGGCTATTATGACGCGGCGGGGGTAAACCAGTGAAAACTGTCGGGCCCTGCTGCTGACGACGGATCCTCGGACTGCACTCGTGACCCAGAGTGTATGTTGAGGGGGGTACCGGCCGGACCCTTGAGCACAAAAGGGCCAAGTTGTGTGAGTGTGAACGTATGAGGGCGTGAGGTGCGCCTTGCCGTCGGCCCACCCCCCTTTCTGGGAGATGTGGCCTAGTGTCTGTATCTGTAGGAGTATGCATCTTGTGTCTGGAACACTGGATATTGTGTAGATTGTAGACTGCTTCAGAGGAAATGGACCAGAAACAATGATGGGCTTGTTGATGTGTACTATGGTAATCGATTGAGGAGCTTAAATTTGTTTCCTGTCGAGGGTCGCCGTCTGAGGGCAGACCTGATAAAATGTTGGAAAATTTTGCATGCGAATCAGAGGATTTGCTGAATATGTTTTCTTTTGCTCCAAGAGTTGGCACTAGGGGTCATCTGCTGAAGTTGGTGTTTCCGCCTTGCGCTTCTGATGCCCGCAGTAGGTCCTTCAGTGTGAGATGTGTTGCAGTGTGGATTAGTTTGCCTGCTGACATAGTGCAGTTGACAGATATCACTTGCTATAAGCTGGCCCTTGCTGATCTGCTGTATGATGATTTTGTAGATTTTGTGTGCATGTGTACGAACATATGTTTTTTTAGTATGTTGTGACTAATAAGATAACTGTGTGATAAGTTGCCTGAAGCATAAATTTCTGGATCTTCCAGCGCCATTGTTTTGCCGTGCTTTCGCGGTTCTGGCGTGCTCTGGCATTTGTGTCCCCTGTCTTTCTCTGCACTCTGGATGTGCTGGCTTGTTGAGCAGTCTCGAAGCCACCAAGGTGAGATCCTTGTTCTAAGATGTACAAGGTCTTTATTGATTGTATTTTTTGATGTCCTTCAAACATTTCAACTAAAAAAAAACTCTTTTGCTCTCGTCCCCTCCCACCCCAAATCTCAGATCCACAGAGCAGAGTCGGGACAACCACCACCTCATACAACCCTCTCTCTATGCTTCCATACCCAATTTTCTACAGCTCATTTTACTCTTCAGAGGACACAACACTTTACACCCTTCTTTCATGGGCGACTTCGCCTCAGTTTCCACTAGTCCAGTCTTCTCCACATGAAAGCCGAGGTTTTACAAACACTGAGCTTCCTCCAATAGTTCTCTCGTTAGGAGACTACTAATTCTGCTTGCATCAATATTCCTCAAACATCTCATTATTCAACTTCTACCCACATTAACTAGGAGCTTTTTCTCTCATACACTGCACTAAACTCCAACACTAGCCTTCACAACTTCTCTGAATCAGCTACCAGTGCCATTTCATATGCAAACAGTAACCGACTCAACTGCCAACTTCTCCCATTTGCTCGGAATGGCTCTAAACCACGATCTATTTATAATTACACTCTTGTCCAAAAGTTTAAACTGATAGAAGAAAAAGCCACAGGTTTTGTTATTTGCTGCAAACCACACATAAATATTGGAAAAGTTCCTCACACAATATCTCTAAACCCTCTCCAGCCAGTATGACTTGATCTAATTTTTTTTTTAAACAACTGGAAAATTCAAGATCGACTTTTTGAAAATTATTAATAAAAATCAGAATAATTAGGAAATGATCCACGATTTTAATGTACCCATTTGTTTTGAAGCTTTCCAATGATCACAAAGGTCGGGGTAAATTTGGTAACACTTTACAGACTATCTCCCTAAAACTACCCATCCCTCTGCCCTGACCTGCTTGGCGGAGAAGGACATGCCGGCCTGTACCACGATGACGGCGCGCTGGATGTTCTCCTCCTGCATGCGAGTGCAGTATGTCTTGATGGTTCGAACGCCAACCTGGCAGTGGGAATGAATTATAATTTTTTTCTTCTAAAAAAATCAGTTTAAAGTTAATAAATGTTACATTTTCAGAAGTTATTAGTGATTAAATTAGGATATATAATGCTGAATGTCTTTACAAACGGACTTCATGTGATGAGTCGTGTTGTGCTCATCTTTAAGCTTGAATCCATGGGTATTTGTAATTTTTGGCTGGCCCAGATCTCTTCATTCCTCTCTGGCATCATGGTAAGGGTTAGTGTGACTGAAAGTTTTAACACCTTGGTTGATGATAAGCATTCCTCAGGGCTTTTTCCTTTGACTACTGTGGTTTACCATCTATATTGAACTCATCTCCAGTGGTCATTCCTGCAAGTTCAAGACAATTGCAGACAAATATTCACATAATGACAGCGAGTGAGTTGGGTAGAGTGGGCTCAGGAGCAAGGTCCTGGATCTTAAATGAATCCAGAGAAGTGTGTTGTGCTGCAATTTTATGGAGGTTGCATAGGTATCAATTCTCTGCTTATTTGTGGAGATCGATTACTGTCTGAATGTACCCTGAGTTCATGCTGTCCTTGTATGAAGGGCAGGTTTGCCTACTCATTGCCTACCTAGTCATCTTATGTTTGTAACATCTGATATTATGGTGACTGCTTGTCACACTATCAGAATTAAATCAACATGTCACTACCTTGTGTTGTTATAAGCTTAATGAATTCAGCTAGCAGAGATTTAACTTAGATGTTTTTTTTCTCTAGAGATTAAGAGAATTGCACGGAAAGTACTATCGGTTACAAAGATAGAGGCCTTATTTTTAATTTCACGTTTTGTTAACGATATCCCTGCACAGATATTGTATGTTCTATAGTATGTATTTACACACTTGCATCTCCTGCAGACGTTTAGCTGTAAACATACAACTATAAAAACTTACCTAACTACATACAATTTGATTCAAATGAAATTTAAATAAAAAGCAGAATTGAAAATAAGGTTTCTGTCATTGTACCAAGCTGAGTAATCCAGCCACAAAGCTGGATTATTCATGTCTGACTGGTTTGAAAAAAATCTATAATGCCTAGCATTGTCTCAATATCCTCCCAATAATCAAGCTTTTGGGCACGAGAAGTTGTGGTGTTAATATTAAGTGATTGCTTGTGCTAGAGCGTAACCAAGTGGAAGGAGATGTCCTCAAGATTGATGTGGGTATAAAGTTAAGTTGGGCATAAAAAGATGGGCGTTAGTGAGTGCTTACTGACCTGGTAGCAAGGGAAGTAAGGAGGAGAGGGAGCAATTTCAGACTGACCATAGTGAGTGTATTGAGAGTTTTGCGGGCTAATTCAATGTGGTTGTACTGGGTGACCTTAATGCAAGAGTGTGAGATGTAGTGATGGAGAATGTGATAGAGAGGTATGGCATTCCTGGTAGAAATGACAGTGGAGAAAACTTGATTGGTCTGTGCATGAAGCATGGGCTGGTGGTTGGAAACAGCTGGGTCAAGAAGCAGGACATCTACAAGTATATACACATCTCACCTTTGCAGCCCCCAATAGCCCTGCCAACAGAGCAAGCAGGCATGGAAGGCAGTATACCTCGGCGCGCCGGCTATCAAAAAGAACAAGACACAAAACCTGCAGCAGGACGCTGGTCGGAAATTGCTTAATAGGCCCACCACGCCCGTCACCACCTTGACCACCCCCAACAAACGCACCCCGACAAGCTCAGACGTCAGCCTCCTGTAAATCTACTCTGCCTGCAAGTAATGTCTTTCTGAATGAAGAAATTCCTAAAACCATCCAAGTTCTTCAGCCTAGGGGCCTGAGACCATAAGCTGTACCGAGAGTCATTGCTGATAACCTTTGCTCTTAACAGAACGGTAGCACCGATTTCGACCACATTAGTCCAATCAACATCAATGCCTAGCACATGGCAAATTTCATGTAACTCTGCTTTCACCAACTCAACAGTGTCACAAGCTAAACCTCTAAGCATAACTGAGCACTTCCTTTTCTCCCTCTCATTTAGCTCTTTCACCTCCTAAAAAATACCCCTCCTAAACAGCTCACCACCGGAAGAACCATCAGTGCCACGGCAGCCTAGACAAACAGTCTGTTGATACTCCTGAGTATACAAAAAAAATGCATTTACTCTTCACACCGGCCGCATCACACCTGTAACCTGCCCCACCAGCGCTCCAACTGCCACCAGCAACTGAGAAAAATACTTCACAAAATGGTCGTCAGTCTCAGAACTCTCCTTGCAGTCACAACAGCGGCAACAGATATAAAATAGAGCACCAAATGAATCTGACAGAACAGTATCAATCAAATTCCTTTCAATACCCAAACACATGGTCTCCGCATGCAAATACCTCCGACAAACACCTTAGAAAACAAACTGATCACTCAGCTTAGTATGACAAAAGCACACACAGAACCAGCGCCCATTACAGCAACCCACAGACCAGGCTTCCAGCATCTCACCCTCCACAACCTTGCACCAGCAGAGCCCCCAGGTATCACAGCCAACTGTAAAGGGGTGGACGGAGAATCAACAGAAAGCGAAGTTGTAGACAATGGCAATCAGCACCGCTCAGAAGCACCAGCATCCCCAGGAGTTGAATGCAGCAAAAAAGCCTCACCACCGTGAGGGGTGATGAGCCACAGACATGCTCTTCTCTGCATCTTCAAGGCCCAAATTTTCCCTCTGCTGAACTCCTCATAGGCCTGAATCACTGACCTCCCTGAACTTGCGCAGGAAGTATCACCGTATCCACATGGGTAAAGCACCATTGGTAAGGATGGCTCATCGGGCAGTGGTGGTGAGGGCGCAGATGGATTTTTTGTTGATTTCAAGGAGAATGGTGGAGAAGCTGTAGGATGTGCAGGTGTTGAGACGGGAGGGTGCAAGAGTGACTGACCATCTGCTGGTGGAAGGAAGATTGAGATTGGAACAATAATGGAAGAATGGGAGGAGGAGAGGACGAGTGGTAGTGAAAGTAAGTGAACTGCACGTGGAAAGCAGAGCTGAGGAGTTCCAGCAGGCTTTGAGGAAGGAATATGACAGCATGAAAAGACAGCACCTGGAAAATGTTGGGAGGTGAGAACAGAAAAGAATAGAAGGTTGAATGTTTTTGAGATGAAATGTTCTAAGGGCATGACTGGAGTGACGCCAAGAGACAGGATCAATAATGCTGTTATTTGAATTAAAACCGGGATGATGAAGAAGTTAGAAGACAGAGTTGATCCGCGTGTTCTGAGATGGTTTTGGCACATCTCACCTTTGCAGCCCTCCACAGCCCCACCAACAGGGCAATGCAGGCATGAGAGGCCGTAAACCATGGCGCGCCAGCAATCAAACAACACAGCACAAAAACTGCGGCAGGACACTGGTCCAAATGCGCTTAATAGGTCAAGGAAAAAAAAACTGAAGTCAGTCAACAATTCAACACAACTGGCAGAAACACAAACAAAAACTCAAAATCAAATCTCCATTGGGTTCAGCAAAACTCATACAACACCTCTCCTGTGGGGGGAGTTGTCAGTGACTTTTGGGAGGTGATAAGTGGAGTGCCCCAGGGGTCTGTGCAGGGCCGGCTCTTGTTTCTGCTGTATGTTAATCATGTTGCAGCGGGAGTTGCTTGTAAGTGGAAGGCTTTAGCTGATGACTTCAATATTCATTTGATTTTTTCACACGATGTACAAGCAGTTTGCCCAGGTGTGTCTTCTTTGCACAAAGAGATCTAAATTTGATGCAGTTTGTGTCCTTGTCATGGAATCTCTATCTGAACATTGCCAAATGCGTCTTTATGCGTTTTTTACAGGGGTCGTGTTGAATTGGAGCAGCTTGATGATGGAATCGCTTATAATTTGAATGGTGTGGCACTTGAGCTTGTTGATTCCTGCACGGACTTGGGAGTGCTCGTTCACTCGAGGTTGCGATTTCACCTCCATGTGTTGTTAGAAAGGCTTTCACGCTGGCAACCAGCCTGCTTTGTTCTACTGTAAATAAGAGTTCTGTTTACATGGTGTCTTTGTTAATAACTCATATACGACCCATCTTGGACTACTGCTCTTGTGTGTGGAATGTGGGATATTTGGAGGATCAGAGACTTTTGGAGTCTGTGCAGAGGTGGTGGACCAGGGAAAATGATGGTCTCGGTGGAGTGGACTATGGTGAGAGGCTCAGAACTTTGTGGTTGTTTTCTGTCAAGAAGAGGTTGTTGCGTTTGGATCTGGTGAAGAGTTGGACGATTTTTCACTGTTCTGTGATTCGGGTTTGTCTGCTCTGTTTGAGCGAGCTCCAGATATTGGAACACGTGGTCATTCTTTCAAGTTGATGATTCCTTGCTGTTTGTACCTGGAGCCTGGAGGTGCTGTCGGACCAACTATAAATGCAGATTCTTTTATTCTCGCTGTGTTCAGGTCTGGAACAGTCTGTCCTCTGATGTGGTGCAGTGCAATTCCCTTCGTGGCTTTTATAGGGCTTTGGTTGAGGAGTAGGGAAGGGGCATAGCAGATTCGATTTCGGGTTTTTGTTTCTGTTGTTGTTGACTGTCTTCAGTGTTTTTTTTTCGACCTATTAAGCGCAATCCGACCAGCGCCCTGCTGCAGTTTTGATGCCATGTTGTTCTTCGGATTGCTGGCGCGCTAAGGTATACTGCCTACCATGCCCTGCTGGCGGGGCTGTGGGGGCTGCAAAGGTGAGATACTAAAGTGAGATAAGTTAGCAAAAGTTGATCCTCTGAGATCCTTGCACTCTGAATTCAAATTGGGCGCTTGACAAACTGCCAGAATCTTCCAGAAAAGACATCACCTTGGACACAATAACCTGCTCCAGCACCTCACAACAAACAGAAGCGAGACTCACAAGACGATAAAAGAGAGAGTTACTTCTTGAACCAGACTTGAATAAAGGAACGCCATGAGATTCCTTCCAGGCCCCTGGCTAAACTCCCTGGCCTAATGACTTGACAAAAATCAAAGATAATTGCCAAGAACATGACTTCAAAACACTAGGGTGAATACCATCTGGTCCAGGGGCAGAAGATTAGACTAAACTTTCCAGAACTTGGGAAACCAAATATATACCTAGCATGCAAATTTCACCAAATTTTCCAGGAAAAAATTGATGTGGAGGAGGGCCGACAGGATCAGCATCCACAAAAACAGATGAAAAAGAATCTGACCAGCAACAACCTCCCCAGACAGGAGCTTCAGAGGTCCAACAGAAGGACAGCCCTTTCTACTTCTAATATAAGAATGCAACATCTTGTGAGCAATGGAGAAGTTGTCTTCTGTACTCAAAATTGAGCTGAATAAATCTCCGCAAGGATGCCAATACCTCCTCATGATGCCTACCAAGCCTACCCCTCAAAAGCTTGTAATGCGCCCAAGCCCGAGATCTACTGATCATCAGCTCCCTAGGAGGGCCTCGCAACCAGCTCGGCCGCAAAGCAGGGTTTTGAGTGGGAACAAACCTGTCAACAATTGAATGGACAATTGATGATTGATAGAAACAAACCATTATTGTCCTCCACAGTGTGATACAGGAACTCATAACGACAGACATCATCAGTTAAAACCTCTCTCATACTTTTGTGATCTCCACGAGAGCACATCACCAACGTTAAACCAGGATCAACTGCATCATCATTCATCTGAAAGACTTACTCCACCAAGACAGGGGCATGGTGGCATCCCAGGGAAGGAGGCCAAATTGTCACCAAAGACACTCGATCCTCCTCTATGGTCAGCACCAGGTCAAGAATGCTGCCCAAATTGACGAAAGTACTTTCCCCTCACCCCACTGAGTGAGTCCAAGAAGAACAAAACAGACAAGATACTGAGAATCAATGGGAGGAATATAATTATCAAAAATGTCTGCAGACCAATCTGGTGAGGGCAAGTTAAAATCACCAAGAACAACAACCTCCGTGCCAACACAAAACTCAAGCAAGAATTCAATCAGTTCAGCATTCTCCTCAGCTGAATAGGAGGGTGGGTGAAAAACCACCACAACTGAAACATCATAATCAAGGAGGGAAACTGCAGCAACATTGGGCAAATGCAGCTCAATTGGCACAAACTTGAAATTGTTTGCAACATACAAACAGACTCCATGCTTTTTCACTTCTCCTACCACATCTCCCTCACAAGCTGAAACCCCAGCAAATGAACAAAGGACAAAGTCACAGAAGAGGTTAACCGAGACACACACACACCGACCAACTGTAAATTCCACTGCTGCACCTTATGACCAACATAAGGGACCTTATTCAGTAGAGAATTCAAATTGACACAGCACAACCGCAAACGAGTGAAATTCATCTGCAAGGACCAGCCAACTAGTTTAAAGCAACACCACCATCACCACAGCCACCCGAGATGACATGGAAATAGAGAGCTCCACGGTCAACCCTACCACTCAGACCATGACCACCTCCGGAACCACACCCACAGCCGCTGGTCGCAGTGCGCACCCCGGCACCATCCCGGCCACCAGCACCACCACGGCCGTCAGCACCACCACGGCCGCCAGCACCACCCCGGCCGCCAGCACCACCCCGACCGCCAGTACTTCCCCGGCCGCCCGCACCTCGGCCGCTAGCTCTCCGGCAACCACTAGCATGGCAGCGGCCACAAGCACCTCCGCCACCACGACTCACCATCAAAGCACTTGCACCGCCCCGCGCACGACCGTCACCTGCTCAACTACCACCAACCAGTGTCCAACGAAAGGAATCCTCGAAAACAACACAAGGCCCCACCTGACCAACACCGGCATCAGCCCCCCCCCATTCCTCAGCAGCTGCCAAGAATTCACCTCTCTCCTCTCTGTCACCCTCTAATGCATTAGGAGCATGCCTCCAAGCCAGCAACTCGCCTCTTTGCCTGCAAGCTCCTCAGCCTAGGGGCCTGGGACATCAAGATGTGCCTAGAATCATCATTGGTCACCTTGGGAACAGTCCAGTAGCACCAACCTAAACCAATTCAGTCAGAACAACGTCAACGCCCAGGACATGACACACTTCATGAAACTTTGCTTCTACCAGCTCAACAGTCTCACATGCAAAACCTCTCAACATAACTGAGCATTTCCTTTGCTCCCTCTCATTGAGCTCCTCACCTTCTCAAAGATATCCTTCCTAAACAGCCCAATGCCAGAGGAACCACCAGTGCCACAGCCTACTAGATGACCAGTCTGTTGATTTTCCCCAGTAGAATCCCATGTGCATCTACTCTTCATACCCGCCATCAAACCTCTAACCTGCCCCACCAGCAATCCAACTGCCACCAGCAACTGATAGAAAGACTCTTGAAGATGGTCGACTGTCTCTGAACTATCCTTGCAGCTTCGACCGTTTTTCACCTTGGTGGCCTCGAGACCTCCCAGCACCCCAGGAAAGCTTGAGTGCACGGCAAGACAGGAGGCACAAATGCCACAGCACTCCAGAACTGCAAAAGCAAGGCAGAGCAATGATACAGGAAAAATCGAAAATTTGTGCTGCTCATGCAACTGGTCATTCATACCCGCCATTCATACCTGTCATTCATACCCGGTCATTCATACCCGGTCATTCATACCCGGTCATTCATACCCGGTCATTCATACCCGCCATCTTGTTAGTCACAACACAAAATAAAAAAATATATTTATATATACACGTTCATAACCACCTACAAATAAAACTGAATCTGCTCAGTCAAAATCTAAAAACTCATCATACATCAGCTCAGCAAGAACTTGCTTATAGCGAGTGATTTCCGTTAACTGCACAACATCAGCAGGCAAGCACTTCCACAGATCAAAACATCTCACACTGAAGGACCTACTGCGGGCATCAGAAGAGCGGGAAGGAACCACCAATTTCAGCAAGTGACCCCTAGTGTCAACTAAAAAATACCTTACAGCACCAGATGAATCCGACAAAACCGCATCAATCAAACTCACTTTGATACCCAAACACACGGTCTCAGAGTGAAAACCCTTCTGACAGACGCCAAAAAAAACAGGTTGATCACTCAGCTTGGTATGGCAAAAATCGCACGCCAAACCAGCGCCCGTCACAGAAGCCCAGCTGCCCAAAAGATCACCAGCACGCCCAACGCTCCGCCCCCAAAACCGCGCACACTCACATCAGCAGAGCAACCAGGTACCGCAGCTGACCGCAAAGGCGAGGATGGTAGATCCACAGCAGGTGCAGCTGAGGACGACGACAGGCAGGTGCTTGGGAACATAAGCATCCCCAGGGGTAGACCGCAGCAAAGAAGCCTCACAACGTCAAGGATTAGCCGCATCCAGACTTGCTCTCCTCTGCACCTCCATAGCCAATATTTTGCCCATGCTGAATTCCTCCAGGGCCTGAATCACTGACCCCACGGAGCTAGTGCCGGAAGTGCCACCATCTCCAAACGGGTCCAGCACCACCGGAACCCACACTCCCACCAGCGGCTGCCTCAATACAACCAGAATCAAGCTCCACCCACTCCTCACAACTCTTCCCCCATCCAATGTAATGGACTTTCACTTTTCCTTCGTGGAGGTCAACCACTTTGACATTTTACATCTTCCCATTTTATCTATCGCAGCACCTCAACTAGTCTCCTTTCAAAATAATGCTCCCTCCCCCCCCCCAACCACTGAAACATCCCGCTCCACGCATTGCACCACAGTAAGGGCCGATATTAAAGTTATATAACTTCATCTTTTCAAAAGATTTTATTTTTTCTGTAAGATTAGAACATTGAAACAGTTACAGCACAATAAAAGCTGTTTCAGCATAATAAAAGCAGTAGAAAACAAAAGCAGCAGTAGGTGCTTAGGAGTCCAGGAAAATGTGGTAATGGGAACAGCTAAAATAGTCTAGTATTTTAGGCCTTGTTACATTTGTTGTAGGGTCAGTGCTGGTGAGAAGCATGTGGGATCCTCCACTGAACAACTATTGATGATAGCTGCTGTTGGTGTTGCTGATTATGAGAAATTTGATGCTTTACCCTGTTATCAATCCAGCTCAAAGCATCAGTGTCAGGGCCAGAGCTGTTGAACAATGACAGAGATTATATTCCTTCATGAGGGATCACTCCACAGAATTTAGCTGAAACTGAAATTGGTGGTGATTGGGATGGCAGTTAACAAACCGTACGTGAACAAACGCAAATTCCATGGTTTGAATGGATGAAGGGCGATTGGTAAAAAGGGTTATGAAAGCGGAGGTGATGGATGTAGGCCTAGAGGTAGCCTAGAGTTTGGAAGTTTGGGTGGGTAGATGGTGCTAAGCAGGCATTAGGAAGGAGAGACTTGAGCATGGAGGATGCAAAAGAGCATGCAATATATAGGCATGAGTGGGAAATAGTTGTGAATGGATGCTTTTATGATGTGGCCCTGATGTGCTTTCCCAGCCTTGGCATTTTGTTGAGAAACAGCTTAGTCACTGTGATGCAGGAGGGGTAAACCAGTTTCACTGATGGGCCCAGCTGCTGACACTAACCATGGGCTGCAAGCATGATCTAGAGTGTGTATTGCAGTATCTTCCAGCGGGAACCTTAGAACAGAAGGGCTAAGTTATGTGAGTGCATGAGAGAAGTGTGAGGTGTGCCTTGTTGTTGGCCACTGCCCTTCCTACGGATTCAGCCTAATGCCTGTATTGGTTATGTATTGATGTAACACATTGCTTTGGTCACCAAAACCTTATCTCTGTTAGCCTCATCTTACTGAACATGCTAATTTTCATCTGAAGACACACCAGTGTGACCCACCTTCGATTCATCAGGGAAGAATACAAACATCTGATCGGTGGGGTCGTCGTTGTGAGCCACGAGCACAATGAGGTCAGAGCGAGCCGGTCGACGCTCACTGGGCTTGTCCCCAAACTGCTCCTAGAAAATAAAATAGAAACCTCAAGGAACAATAGATAGTTTAGGAGGCAGTGGCACACCAAGGGGGTAGTGGCATAGTGCATGCTCCTCCTCTCTAGCAAATGAATATTATAAAATATTTACATTTTGATGAAATTATTATTATAAAACATTTCATTTATGACAAAGTTCTTATTTTTGTTAGGATGACCTAACAATAATTCCAGGGTGCAGCCCTGTAACAGGAAGACCTATTTGCTACTTCTTTTAATTAAAAGATCCTATGCTATCAGGCAAGATGAAATATCATTAACTATGGTAGCCAGCTATAGCTACTGGTAGGAGTCTTGCATGCTCCAACTGTGCAAGAATCAGAGAGCAAAGATAGCACTCATACCTACAGAATGTGAGGCATTTGCAGACAGACCACGCAGAGAAATTATCCTTTGATAAAAGCATTCATCAGTGGTGGCAAAAGCAAACTTGCAATCAGTTATCCTACTCATTAATACATAGCTAGTAATTGTTTTACATAAAAACAATTACAATTATCAACATTGGTTATCAAAAATATCAAATGCAATCAGGTAATGGCAAAATGTTGGCTATTTGTATTTTGATTATGTAAACCCCGATGAGATGGTTCAAACAATATCCAGGAATGAGTGGATTTGATTAGCTCCTCATAGTTGCTACTTTGTGTTGATCAGAGGCAATGTCTAAATGTGATCCAATTAGTCTAAAGAATTACTCCCTATTGACAGCTATAGAAACTCAAGAATATGGTGCATACCCAAAGATATTTTCCGCAGGGTTCCTGGTGTAAAATTTCAATGAAGTGGTTGTAGGTAATCATTATCAGACATATAAGCTTCATCATCATCAGCATTGTTTAAGAACCATCAACAAGCGTTGTAAAGATATAATACAGTCACAGAAATCCATTCCAATAAGTTAATGAGAAAAGTTTTGTTTCTATACTTATGTGGTTCAGTTGCAAGTAAGCAAGAACTAGGCTACACTCTGGGTTTCAAACTGGGTAAAATCAACATGTTATGTATCTACTTGCTGAAATTTGTGGCTGTGCAATGTGCATCATTCCATCCAGATGAGATTGGCACATGTCAGTACTCCTCTCCTAAAGCTAACATGCTCATTCCATTGAACTTACTTTAAATTGCTCTAATGTCTGCTCCAACTCCTCTTGTGTGACAAGGTAGCCTCTGTCATGGCACAGCTGCATGATGGTCTTCCGGATCCTCCACAGCTTGTATGTCTCAGCATCATCATCCATGATTGGAATAAATAAGAAAGCCCTCTACCCACCAGATACCAAAACTGTTTTAAATTTAATTTGTGCTCCTACAACAAACTGATACAGGGGATTATGCACTGCAAAGAAAAAGGATCAGTTTTATGAGTAAGGAACATTTTTTATGAATATGGAGAAACAACTGAATTTCAGAATACTGAGAAATTATTAGTGGTAAGGTGATGTTTCATAAAGGTTGTACCACAAAGAGGTAGAGAGACTAGATAAGCATAGGGTATGCTAGGTGCAACTCATTGAAATATTTGTATCTAGAAAGTGATTATCACATCATTACAGCAAAGAATACCTTATGCATCTGATTCATAGACCTTATAAAGAATATTTCAGAACCTGGCAGCTTGAGTCCATGGCAACTCAAGAAAAAATTTATGTGATTCTAGGCAACAACTTTAGAATGTATTTCATGGTAAATTTGGTTGACTAATCAAAGTTTTGAGATTTTATTTTCTGCATATATATAATTATAGTAGAACCTTGGAAAACCTGTTGATATGAGGATCTGTGCTAATGGATAACTGAAATTCCAACTTGTAGCAGCACATTGACTACTCTATATTCATTCTTGTCAAAATGGTTTCATTGAGCAGTCACCAGCAAAGAAAGTGAACTGTGCGTGTTTAAACAAACAATTGCTTTTACATATGCAGAGGTAATGCATGGGTAGGTTTGGATAAGGTCAGGCAAACCAACTTGCAATGGGGGGAACATTTCAGCACATATTTCAACCAATCGCTAGAAACAGTGCATCACAAGACTAAGTTAGGGCCACTCGGGTAATAACCTCACATGCTGCTGTATTGCACTCAAGCAGGAAGCAAAAATCAACAATCTATTGCTGATTGGCAGGGGAATTTTGTGAACCTGTCAGTCAACAATTTTTATTTGCACTTGGTGTCCATTCTGATGAGGTTGGTTGATCAGCATGTTCCAATTTGCAAGAGCCTGGATGGTGCTGTGGTCTGTTCTTCAACCTCAGCTGTCTATGCAAGAGAGATCTTTTGCCTGGCAGGACTTCATACACATGAGAGCTTTCTTTAGTAAAGGGGATCCTCATTATGTGCTGGCAATGGGTGTTTTCAACGTCTTGAGCCACCAGTTTCAAACCTATGCCATCTGGAGTCATGCTCCTAGAGATTTGGCTCAAGTTCTATCATTTAATATTAGCTATTAGTTAGTTTTTACAGAGACATCCAAGCTGCATGGGGTTTGAGGCGTGCATTGGATGCTTTGCATTTCAACCTGAATTAGGATTTCAATTTGGATCACTTTCATGCACTTTTGAAGTTAACAAGCTAGACAGACATGGGTGTTTTCTCTCCTAGTTTGACCATTTTTGATTCAAGAGCCTTTAGTTATTCTAATAGTTTTTCAAATTCATTGTTTTCCCTGCAATTATTTCATTCACCCACTGACATCTCTAGTTTTCAATGTTCTCATTTGTATTCTTGTTTCCCTATAGTGTCCCAATTCCACAACACCCCACTGGATTACTCTTCGTCTCTTCTACCTTCTCTTGCTGTGGCACCTGTACACTTTATTTTTATAGTATAAATTCTTTCTTATCTGTCTTCAATGTATAGACATACATACAGCCCTTTCCCCCTAGTTAGGAGGGTGGCTAAGTTAGGCAGACACAGAGGGGGGAGGCGCCAAATCTCCCCGCCACAAGACCGCCGTGTCACTGCCAAGGCTTGAACTCACGACATGCAGCACCAGAGGCTGACACTGCAGTTGGATTCGCTAACCACTTGGTCACGGCGGCCTCAATCTGTCTTCAAGCAAAGTTTTAATTATCCAGCTCTCTCATATAAACTCACTTCCCTGTTTTTTGTGATATGTGAATTCTCATGCCAACCTTTCATTTCCTAGATACACTGCCATAAATTGATAAGTACCTAGTCAATTATTTTCTTGAGCTGCCAATGGGACAAAACTTTTCATTAGACCATGGCCAGTTCATCCAGTGTTGGTCAACGCTTCTACACCAATAGAGATTCACTCTTCATTTGCCAGACTGTGACTTACCTAGAGGAATTTATTTTAGCAGGCAAGCTGTGAAGTGAGAAAACCAGGGTGGGCACTGCCCACTACCTACACAAAAAACATGAACAAAAAAAAAATGAATAAACCCACTTAAAAAACCTACCTAAAGATTCGAAACCAAGTGAAACTATGAAAGTATTATATTAATTTGTACACAATTTACAAACAAAGAGGAAAGTATATAGCTATATGAAACAAGGAGGAGAAATAAACATATTGAGTTTGTACATTATTTTAGTATTAATAATTATTATGCATAGGCTATACGGTTTATACAAAGTATGCTACACCTTGTAGCTATAGGAAATTATAAATCTGTTATTATTATTATTTGGTATTGAATAATCAAGAAATTGAAGACCCATTTGGGACCCTCCCCTAAGCCAATCTAATTTTAACAATAGACCTAATCAGTCATGTGATTTATTTAATCATGGCTCATGTCTGAGATTAATGTCACTCATCATCCATCACTTGAGTTGATTAATAAATAGATCTCAAATTGCAAAATGACAACTATCAAATAACCTTATCAAATGTTCCTTCAACTTTGTAAAAGCCAGTCTCAATGGCCAACAGGCCTGGCCCCAATTACGATTTGGCTGTCAAAGTTGAAACTTTTCACAATTTAATTCAATTTTTTTGGATAGAACCAAAACCTAATTCTGCCCAATAAACCCCATTTTGCCAAAAAAAAAGTGGGTTGGGCTTTTTCATTAAAACTCTTTTTTTCCCACCCTGGAAGAAACAATGCTTAGGAGTGAATGGACAAATGGGATATGTGGTGGTAACTCACCTAGGCAGCCCTGGCAAAAATCTGTGCTTCAGGCAACTGATCATACAGCAACTATGTTAATCATTAAAAAAGAATCATATAGCTATACCTTTTTTCCAACAACTTGCACTTCATCAGACTAGTCAAAATAAAATAAAATCATGTGTTTGTGTGTCTGTCTGGATGTGTTGCTTCTTCATATGCTTCTTTGTTGTACAGTGTGCTGTTCTAAAATTAATTTATTGATTTTTTTGTAATTCATATGGACGGTTCATGTGATAGCCAATGATGTGCACTAATTCCAGTTTCTATACCTGTGTTAACATAGCTGTTCTCAATGTTAAACTGGCGTGCATGATTGTGCTGGCCACCCTCTGCTCTGCTGCTCTTCACTTGCTTTTTGCGCTGCTGGAGGGGGCTGCAAAGGTAAGAAACCCACACCTTAACAGCAAGCAAGCAGTTCCACACACCAGCTCATATCACACTGAAAGATCTATTGTGGACACCAGTGAACCACAAACCCAACATTTAAATTATACATGAATATAT
>SDVV010010045.1:0-16426 GCA_016164225.1 Gammarus roeselii
ATATGTGTGTGTGTATGTATGTTTACATGCATGTATACAGCTACGTTTTTCCTGCATGGTCTTCGGTTGGTAGTTTTATCTACCAAAAATCACTGCACTATGTAATTCATTTCGTAGTTTTTCATACATAGAGTTCATATTTTTCCTGCCAGTAGCGATGTCCAGCATGTAACCAGGATGCCTTAGCCTTTTCTAGTTTATTTTTTATTATTTATACGTAGTTACATGTGTATCTATATGAACTTACATGTGTATATATGTGTATGATAATATATTGTTAAATGAAGTACCAACCGTCCGCTCACTAGACGTCAGCTGAGATGAATTCATTTTAAATTTGTCAATCCCATACCCATGTGTTTCTTACTTACAAATATTCGTTTCCAAGATTATCGATGGGATATGATGTGAACTCATATTATGCAACATGAACACAAACCGGTCGCATAAACCGACTGGTGACCGGAAATGAGCTGTCACGAATTCACTTTGATCTCTCGCTGCGCTAATTCAAATAGCGCAATTGAACTTAAGTTTAAAATTCTAGACCAAATAATTGGAAACCCATTGTTAGACGATGATTTAATAATAATAACAAATTCACTCTCACGGGTTTCTCACAATTTAATTAAGATAGACATGGCCGAAAGAGTGGAGGAGTTTGGTCTTCGTAAAAATTCTCCACAAATAATACAAGTAACCATTTCAAGCGGATGACAAGAAATATTATAAGTTCAAGTACTTGGTAAGCAAAACAAAAATTAAATAACCCCCGTCCGTCTTCCCCAGAAGAGTGCGGTTGCAGATGAAATGAAGCTAAGCCACATCCTCATCGATGTCATCACAACACATAGCAGTATTGGGCTTGTAGACTTCAATACTACAGACATTGACTGTGTAACCGACCAATGTACTGCCACTGGACACCGCTGACCATGAGTTTATGACCCAAATGGTGAAGACATCTGCAGGAGACAGCAATTTGTAAAATCCTCCATTACGTGCAAGCGACAATCGTATCATGATCGTTGTAGCGGGCGCACTCGACCTAATTACCATTACTGTATCCTTGTCACGATAGAGCTCGGTTTTTAAGCCCTAGTAAACTGTGGTAAAGTCACTTTACATACAAAATATTCATCTTGCTTATATTCTGCTAAAAACAGACAATCAGCAGTCAATGCGGATAAGAATTTGATAGGAGAACTTGCAGAATCATCAGTCACAAAATAAAGCAGAGCGCTCGCAATATCAATAACACCATCCTGGTGACGCTACAAAAAAAAAGTCAGCAGAAGAGTTCTAGAGAAGGATTTGAAACGTGGAAGGAAAGGAATTTATGTGAACGCCAAAACTAATACTAAGCAAATTGTTAGCGATTATGCGAAAAAAAAAAAGTTTTGAGAACGACCGTGGGAAGCTAGAATCCGACGACACTAGAATGAGTGTCCTACTAAACAATTCTTTTTTGTTTGTTGTGTATTTACGTATAAGAATCTGGGAATCCTCAATCCTAAGGATTTCACTGCGGCAAAAAAAATTGAAGCCCTCAACGCCAAATATTCTTCCTCTGACGAAGTTATTCAACACCTAGCTTAATTTAAATTCACAAAAAACTCCAGGTCCAGATCGAGTTCATCCCTAAATACTGAAGGAGATCACGAATGAAATCACCGAACCCCTTCTCTCACAGCTGGCACACGCCTCTCTCATTGGACCAACCAACGTTACTCCAAACGAAAAGAATGACAAAGCGGACCGGCAATTAACGACCAATTGGGCTCACCTCAGGCGTTGGCAAACTGATGGAAAGTTGGATTACGAATAAAATCACGGAATTCTTCCAAATAAACATGTTGATAGGGGACTCAGCACGGCTTGACACAATCGTTTCTGTCTGAAGAATTACTGCTATTTTTCAATAAAATAATTAATGTTTTCACGCTAGATCTCCAATCGATATCATCTACCTTGCTTTCCGAAAAAAGTGGTTAGTTAGTTGACAGCATCAGTATTCGAGGCAATCTAAATAACTGGGTAAATGTTGGCTCACGGATGAACGGGCGCGAGTCATGCCTAACGGAGCCTCCTCACCATGTAGTAATGTAGCAGCTAGTAAGGCTCCTCAGCGATACGTGTTAGGCTCAATCATTATCATAACATTTATTGGCGATCTCGATAAAACGCTGTCTAACATTAGGAGGTTTGCGGATGATAATACGGCGAAACTGAGTGTCGGCAGATCCAATTAGACACGTAACGAGTTTGTTGAATGTCAGAAAATGGCAAATGAAATTGAATAACAATAATAATAATAATAATCATCTATATTGAAACACTCGATGGTACAACACTGGTTAAAACAGAAAACAAGTTAAACAAAAACCTTCCTATCAACAGATGCAATTTATGTCTCAGAACAAGCACACGTGATACCAGATGTAGATTGAAATACACGACCACAGTTTCTAGATTACGTTAGCGACAAGCGTGCCTAGACGACCTTGTACGTACAGTGGCGGATGAAAATTCGTATAATACTAAAGAATTAAAGAAATCTTCAGTGATTATTTTCCGCTCGATAGTTGAATTCATCGAAATATTATTTAAGCTATCCATTAAGAAGCTTTGTCCAGCTATAATATCGTAAGAAATTTATGTGCGAAGTAAAATTCCACTTGGGAAACGTCGTATATGGTTTTTCGAAAACAAACTAACAATAAACGATTTTTTTCGCTACTGTACCTTTATCACATGAGTATTCATACAAACAACAATGTTGGAGATGTTTAATATAAAGTCACCTACCAGTGAACATGTTCGGGGTAGCATCCCTGCCTGACATCCACTTGCATTACATGGGCCCACAACCAGGATATGCAGTTAGGAGTCAAACATCATTCCTATTACTATCATGATCTTCCAGCACGAGCAGTATTCTGTTCCATCTTTCTTTAGGTGGGGATAGTTCGTATCCCTCACTGTTACAAACTGCTTCCAGGAAGGGATCATTCGAATTTTCATTTCGTTCCTGAAGGCCGTATGCATTTTTCTTGCTCGTACTTTCAGGCAATCAACAGCATATTGTGGAAATACTAGGCTGGCACTCGTTTTTCTTGGGACACCAACCAGTCTACTGAATACATCATTGTATGCAACTCGCAGTTTGCTCATAGTAACCCTCGTAAATTTACACCACAATGAGTTACAGTAGATAGAAGAACAGTACGTTTCTAAAAAGCAGAAACTTAACATCCGTTTTGCAGAAGTTCAATGTTCCTATGAGTTGGTTGCCAACCGCTTTCAATTTCCGGTACTGTTTAGGGATATCGTCATTATCACACCGGTTATTTGTTATTAAATGCCCCAAGTAAGGGAAACTGTAATGTCGGCAACTGCATAATTATGCACATAAGTCTTAGCAATCCAATGCAGCAACTGATTCCTGTCACCCAGAGAGGGAACTAGGCGCCTCCATTAGAAACATTATAAACATCAGCAAGCAGTGTAACGATGCTTACAAAAGGGAAAAAAACACTAGATACGATTTCCTTTCTATCTCGTAACGGAGCAGTTACAGCAGTGTTATGTTGTGCAGTGCATTCATTAGACCGCATCCTAGTCTTAATTGCCTGAGAAGAGTCGATCAAAGTGTGGAAGGTTACGAAGGGCAAGGAAAACATCGATCGAACGAGTCTTTCTACCCTAGCTGCGAACAGAAGGACCAGGAATAATGGACGAGGGTTTCCCACTCGACCTAACCTGGAACTTCTTCTCATACTGAGTTGGCGAAGAATGAAACCAGTTTTTAAGGGCATAGTTGTAAACGGCGATACAATCGAAGCGTTCAAGTCACAGGGTGGACGAATTTGACCAGAATCGTTGCTAATTAGATAATTAGCTCTTGTGCTGCAACACGTTTCAGATAGTGTCAGACAATTGTACCAGCTTTTACAAAAAAGGGCGTCCAGCAATGTCTCCGGTGAATATTCGTCTCATGATCGATGAAAACTGGTACAATCTCCTATCAACATCGTGGGTCGGTAGCTTCTTCTTTAGGTGCTGATTTGAGTTGTTGCGACTATCATACTACAACCTTTCCCTTCCATGCTCCTTCACTACAGATCCTACACAGATACGTGGTGCTGATTCATGCTATTCTATTTGACGTTCTACTGCAGGACAGATCTCTCAGCGAACACAATCACCACTTCTCATGCCTCCCTTTCGTCCAATTACTTTGCCTTACACCTCTTTACTTCTCTCCCCCTCACTACCGCTCGTCCATCACTCATCCAATCACCATACAACATAACCAGCACTAACGCTAGCCCGTTACTGTCGTATTGGCCGTTACAGCGTCCGACCCGTTATTGGCTTCCAAGTTCCCTTCGTCACCAAGTTGAGGCGGGTCATTGGGAGGCCCAACCCGTTCGGGACACGAAAGAACGACCATGAGGTGGCGGCAACCCTACAGTATACGGAGGATATCCACTGGCTGGGGGCGGTCTTTGGGGGCGGCAACCTGTCCGGTGTACGGGGGACATGCTATGGGGGCAAAAATCCGTCCGGGATGCGTGGGACATGTCATCGAGGTGCGGCAACCCATTCAAGATGTACGGAACATGTCATTGTGTGGCGGTAATCCGTCCGGAATACGAGGGACAACCCGTCCAGGATACGGAGTACAGCTACTGGGGTGGCGGCAACCAGTTTAGGAAGACGATACTGGCCATTGGGTGGCAGCAACCCGTACGAAATACGACACGGCTATTGGGGGCTGGCTATTCCGTTCGAGATATGGAGGATGGCAATTGGAGGGGGGAGAAAATCTCCCAATTGACAATTTATTAGACAGCTGATTTATTAATGATTAATGGAGAAAAGAAGTCAGATGAGGGTTATAAACAATGTACCTATATAAGTAGGTAAGGCGTCATTTTCCTCATTCCTCTCTATACATTACGATAACAGTGAAGAAATAAAATTCGTCTAGGATTAAAAATTATGAAAAATCTTTATTGATCATTGTCTGCTCGACATTTAAACTCATTGGAAATATAATTGATATTACCCAGAAAAATGGGTTGGACAGATATTATACCGTGAAAAAAATCCATATAAAGTTACATTCTCCTTATGAAAAGTATAGTTTGTTTTTCCGGTTATAACATACTACAAACGAATTTTCTTCCGCTATTGTAAGTCTAACATGGGGCATGATCTTAGACGCTCTCTTCTTTCATCACCGCAACACGTACGTTGCAGTTCACACGATGCAAGTCTTATGCATGTCTCTACAACCATGTTTGACTTGGCTGTATTCACAACTCAAGATATCCCCATTCCGTCATCATGGCTTGTAGGCCTGTCAAGGCCAGCACATGCATATCCACAATCCAATCTCGGTTACCAGCTATACGAATGGATCTTGTTCAACATCCAGAGTCTCTCTCCGACCTCTGACCGCGAAGCGTCCTCCTATTGGCTGCCGACAGCGGCCGCGAGGGAGGAGCACAAGCCAATCAACAGCGGGACCGTGCAATATGTTCACCCTGTAAACGGTTGGCGATTGGAGATGAGTAAACGTTACGACCATTCGTCTCCCAGTAATTGGCTACAAACTGGCACATATCTCGGGCTGGCATATGTTGATATGTCAATTATGCATTTCCATATCATCATTTTTACATTTCAGATTAAATAATTTTCCCAGAAAGTTGCAGCAATATGTAAACAAATAATATAGAACAGACAAATACGGATTTTTTGCAGGAAAATTTAATATATTACAATTATTTTTTTAGCAGCGTGAGAAACAGCGGGTGCCTTTTTAAAATTGGAACTGCATCCGAATACAAAGGAGGCAAAACATATTTGAAGGCATGGCGTACCATGCAGCTAGTCGTTTGTTACGTGTGGTTTCTATTTATGCATCCGTATATATAAATCGCAAACAGATGAACAATTTTGAGAACGGTTCGGGCATTCAATAATATTCGGGGGTCGCGTGTAGTAAAGTCCACTAACAATATCTGCGAGTTTACTGTGTAGCCGACACTATATTGCTGAGGGGCAACACGGTCAGTATTGTGGAGCCCTTGCGTGGTCAAATCTAGCCCCTGCAATATGGAGTTAGGCTGGCATGTGTTGTTGGCACCGGACACCAGGAGGCACGACAATACGAGCAGGCCAAGAGGCTGATATACTAACAGCTCGTACTCCCGGCACCGGACACCAGGAGGCAAGACAGTAGGAGCAGACAATAGGCTGGCTTACTGACAGTAGGTGTTGCCGACACTGGGCACTTCGCAGCAAGACAATAAGAGCTGGCAAGAGTCTGACTTACTAACAACAAGTGTTTTTCCGGCACTTGACACCAGGAGGCATGACAAGAAGAGCAGATAAGAGGGTGATTTACTAACAGCTCGGGTTGCCGGCACAGGACACCAGGAGGCCCGGCAGTAAGAGCAGACCAGGAGGTTGACTTTCAAGTAGCTCGTGCTGTGGCACCGACACCAGGAGGCATGATAATAAGAGCAGGACAGGAGGCATGACAATAAGAGCAGGGCAGGAGGCATGATAATAAGAGCAGGCTAAGACGCTATAAGTTAAACTCGAGTCGCCAGATTTAGGCACCAGGACTGCCGTTACTTATGGCCTTCCACCAAAATTCTCCACCTGCATCCGTTCGGGAATGGAATCGTCCTTTTCTTCATTAAAGACCCTCGGTCTGACCCTTTACATTCATGTCTTATGAATCATTTGGGAGGATCTCCTTGTTCACAAATCTTGTGTCCATTCTTTCCAGAGTAATTCAGAAGGAGAATATATATATTTTTCGAGAAATGGAAGTAAAACGAACGACAAGGATCTAGTTAGCTCGCGGACGTGGCATTGGGGCTACCTGAAAAAACGTGTAATGACGTGTTTCCTCACATCATTCGTTGATAAACGTTCATTGAAGGAATTCCGATGATTTTTTACCTAAGAAAAGTTAATGGAGTTTCACGTGACACATTTTTCTTGTGAAGTGTTTTCTCGAAAATTGCCGGCAACTGTACAGCATTTTTTTGTCAGATTATGATAATTAAAAAGGGTTGAAAGTGATACTTGCATACACAGCAAAAAGCAGCATCGATCATCTGAAATGTTATTTCGTTATAGTCAGGAGGTCATTCAATAGATACGACTACACGTTCATAATATTCGCAGTTGCTTTATCCATGTTTGCAATATTCTCGAAACATAAGTTCATCAAACACAATATACTAGAGGGAAAAAATTACCGCTCGCGAAACGTTACTTCAAACAAGTTGAAGTTGATTGAATTATTCTCAGGAAAATGAGAAGAAATTACTGTTTCATGAAACGAAACAAGCAAACAAACAAACAAACAAGCAAACAAACAAACAAACAAAACAAGCAAACAAACAAACAAACAAACAAACAAACAAACAAAAACAAACAAAAAACAAACAAACAAACAAACAAACAAACAAACAATCAGTGTCAAAATATAAAATGCCTGATCATTGATGCACAACAATTGGTACCTATAGATGATATTCGGTGAATTATTATTGACATTAATTGTAAATACTCCTACTCACGGCTTTGATTGATTGTGGTGGGCTCCACCACAGAGTGCAGCGGCCCAATGAAGAGCAGTTCACATACCTGGAGAAGCAGAGAAAAAATATTGGTCAGAATAATGAGCAAAGTAGAAGTCTGTTATAAAGAAAAAATATGCATTTAATTGAAAATACATTCAGGGCGCTGAGATTCATTTTGTATCGTTGCATACGTCAAGAAATTCTTTTACATTTTGAAGTCTAAATGAACGAAACAAGTGAAATCCAGCTCAAATAGTCAGAGCTTTCACTTATAGATATATGTGCAACTTTTTCATCTATTTACGTTATGATTTACTCCCAGAGGAAGTATAAGCTAAACATTACGATCATATCAATCTCATAATGAAGTTATCATCACAACAATATGAATGCAAACGCTATGATTGTAATGTCGTCGGACTCTACTATCCAAGAGGCTGCCCAGTGCAAGGACTGCTGGACCCCAAGCCCGTGGCGTAGGCTTCAAGTAAACACGATCTGAGTTTACGGTACAGCTGGAATAAACACTCATGGAACAGGAGCCTAAGCAATAACTGGAGTTTAGGTCACATAATATATATCCTCTGTAAGTAATTACTTCAGTCTTGGGATTGCAAGTATTTGCAGTGCTTAGGTAATAACACAGAATTGGGACCGTCGGCGATAGGCTTCGTTACATCGACATTAGAATTCGTTCAAGCATCTCTAATCTTGTCAGCTAATCGCTGATGTCATCAAAGAAAAATAATTCGGTTAATAAGCGTCAAGTGAGGGCCATTCATAACCAGGAGATTATATGTGATTATGTCGATACAATGCAACTTACAATGAAACAAAAATGTATATCCGATTATTTCTGATGGTCATTTGCAACGAAACCTCTAATTAAAGATATGCATATTTTCCTAATTATAATGTAATGTCGTTTACGCATTTTTTTATGATACGCAATATACGTCCGGCATGGAAAATAAATACTTCAGCTTATTAAACAAACGGCTAAAAAAAAATTTGGAGCGTCCATCTAACGAGCTGCGAAATCTTTCATGTTGGGGAGTTTGATCAACACCGATTATTATTCATTCGTATTTATAACCATAGTTTGGCTAATTCCTTAAAAAGGTTGCAGTTATTCATATTCGGTTTGTACACTAATTAAACAGAATTTGTTCAAAAGGATAATGTAGTACTAGACAGGATGAAAACACCGATTGAAATTAAATATGTTAACAGTGGGATTAATACTGAACAAGAAGACAGTTTTCCAAACATAAATGAATGATTTGATTTATGAGTTTATGATCTCGTTTTCTTCTGATCGACTTGCAATATTACCAGAAACGAAAAGAAGGGGCTGTTATCTAATTGATCCTTTTATATTGTACATTTTTTGCAGTGACTGTGTAGAGGAATTTCGTTAAATGTTTAATCACATCCATTTTAAATATACTCCAGCACCAAATTTCCACCTCATGTTTCTCTACCCTGTTTCGGGCTCCGGATTGCGCTCGACGTTTGTGGTGCTCTAAGAAAACTGTGAGCATCCCTTCATCTCCGTAGGGAAATCATGCTGTAGGATTTACTGGGGAACATTACAGGCCTTTAAAATTAGCCTCTTTGTTCCGTTTCTATTTTCTAAACTATCAAGTATCCAGGTCATGCCAGTCATTCGGAAAAATATACCTCCTTGAGATGGAATCCATGATATAACATGATAATGATTGAAGAAAGCACCATGTGTCAATCACGAACAAAACTATGCGTTAAATAGATGTTAAATCTCCTATATCTATGTCTAAACTTTAATGTATCATCTTTTCTAGAGCATTTCGACTTGCAAGCATGACGTCAGAAGCGTCCATGTCGTTCTGAAGATATTCTTCGATATTACTTTGCCAAGTTGCTCTAGACCATCTCATTTTATAGTCTATGCCTTCCCGATTCAGAGCCAAACCGCTCCGAACTTCAACCGTTCCGCTGTAAAAAAGGCCGCAAAGACAAAGATTTTTCTAGGCCGCTCGTCGCTGATCGCAAAACAGGGCAGTTGAAGCAGGTTAAACTTCAGGGCAGAGATCGCAGGCCGAAGACGGGTGGTTGAGCTTGGCCCTAAGACAGGCTCAACAGATGGCGCTGGTTCTCATGCAGTCACTAAACGAGAGAAAAAATCAGTGCGCATCCTGCCTTAGACACGTGAAAAAAAAAATCATTCCTACACAGATGTTTTCTTATTATTTTTAACAATCAATTTATGCATAGTAAATCAAAAATCGGTAAAATGAACAACCAAGATGAGAACCTGTAACTGAGTAATTGGAGCTGTGTGCGAGCGGTGGGAGGCATTTCCCTTTCCTAGCTGAACATACGAACACGACTCTTGCCGAAACATGTCACGACGAGAAAGCTGGCAGGGTTAAGTTTTAATGTACACTATAAATATGCACTGTATCCCGTTGACATAAGGTGTTCCGATCTGACATTCGGATCTTTTATGTAACAGTTAATTAGAGTGAGAATTGCTAATTCAGCTATACGCCTAATTCATTGGGTAGCAAAGAATGCGACGGTATGGTTGGGTCTATGTGAGACAGTCACTGACAAAACAAAACATGAAACAGAAAATATAATCATTATGATACACAAAACAGAAAAGTTTCCTCGTGCACGAGCGGTGTGTTATTCTCGTGGAACAATAAGCTCCCTGTAACGTGTCACGACGGAAGAGCTATCATGGTAGGTTTGAGGTCCACAACAAGTGTGCGTTATATCCTGATGGAATAAGATGTTTCTATTTGATATTGAAATCTTTTGCATAACAATTAGTATGAATTCTTTATTCAGACCCACAGCCTAATAAATTGAATATCAACGAATGCGACGGTATGGGTGGATTTATGTGAGTTAGAGAACCTGTGGCATAGTAAACGAATAAGAAAAAAATGCATTCATACACAAACCAGTGTGGTATTTGTGTGATACGGTAACAGAGTACACACCTTATGCACGAAGAAACATATATATCTACATCGCGTATAAAACAATTGTCCTCAAAGGCACAGATAATTTATTTTAGCGCCAGAACAATGCGAAGTCAATAGGGACAGAGCACGCTGTGGTGAAATTGCAAGATTCTGCAACAGTGCAGCCGTGTTTGAATTGGCAGCTATTATTTGTTCAAAGACAAATAGAAAGAGATCAGAAAAACATAGTATGTGAGGTTATGTTAGTGTTTTGTTGACAGGGTGGTAGTGTTGATGCTCTGAGCGAGCTGGAAAATATGGTTTTATGTTACCAGTTTTGCGTTAATCGTTATCAATTGTTTAACTCTGCCTGGCCCTGTCTGCTGGCAAGCAATATAGTGGTACATTTCTGCTTGAAAGAAGATACGGTTGAGCAATTCTGAATATCAGCTGGTAGCTTGTTAGAGCTCTTTGGACCTGAAATAGTGAAAACTTTGGCCCCAATCTCTGTTCTTCTGAACTCTTGTGTCAATGTTATTCTCATTCCGTATTGATCGTTGATGGGCGGCTTTTCGAGTTGTCAACGCAACACCGTTGGAACAGGAGAGCTTGTTCTGTATTTTAGAAACTCGTACTGCTTTGCTCAGCTCTAGTCGTTCCTGGATATTCAGCCGCCCAAGTTTTTTTAGAATTGGTGTCACGTGATCGCTCTTTCTAAAGTTCCGATCGTGAGCTATTTTTGCGGTGAGGTTAATGCTACGTTGAATGTCTGAGAGTAATGTTTTCTTGCACTTACCCCATATGGTGGGCAGTAGTTTAAATGGAAAAAAATCAGAGCGTTGATTACGAGAAGTCTGGACTTGAAGTCGAGTTGTTTCTTCGTTCGACTGAGAAACATGAGTGTACCATTCAGTTTGGAGCTGAGCTTATCAACTGATGTCCAAAGGTCATATTGGGATCAAACCACACTCCCAAACTTTTGACTTTGTTGTCAAGATTGATTTTTACGCCCATACAGTCAACAGCAAAAATTTCGGGAACTCTCCGTGTGTTTGCTTTGGATCCCATGATAATGCACTGTGTTTTACTTGTATCAACTTTAAGCCCATTTGAAGAATACCAATTATTTATGTGGGTCAGCGCTGTTTCTGCATCCTTCTTCAGCTTTTCTAATTGATTTGCTGGTCTAACGAACAACAATTGAACATCGTCCACGTATAATGTCATTCTGGCATTGTCGAGAGGGTTTCCACACTTTATGTCATTGATAAACAGGAGGAAAAGAACCGGTCCGAGAATCGATCCTTGTGGAGCCCCGAAATTTACCGGTCTTGGAGAAGAGGTGATCTTTCCATCTAACACGACAGACTGGGACCGATGCCTCAGATAGCTTTCAAACCAGGGTGTTTGGATGTTCAGTTGTAGCAGTTTTCGGAGCAAAATGTCGTGATTTACACTATCAAATGCTTTAGAGAGGTCCAGCAGCACGAGTAACGATAGACTATTCTTGTCTATAGCTTTGTATACAAGTTCGGAGGTTTTCAGTAGCGCGTCTTCAGTAGAAGTCTTCCGTCTATATGGATACTGACATTCATTGATCAGGTTTGCCTCTTCTAGGTAGTCAAGGAGTTGACGTGCAATGATCTTTTCCAGGATTTTTGATGTTACTGGTGGAGGCTTATGGGCCTGTGATTTGGAGGGTCGTTTACCTCCCCTTTTTATGGATAGCTTTAATTAGAGCGCGTGTTCCCAATTTTGAGGGAAGGTATTTGTTACAATGGATGTGTTGATAAGCAGCTTGAGATATAGCAAATTAATTTGTAACCCGTCTTTGAGGTACTGTAATGCTATTCTATCTTTCCCACAAGAATTGGTATTTTTAAGCGCGAAAATAGCCGAAGCAATATCCAGTCTGCTTACCGGGCTCGGTGTCCACATTTGGTCATTCTTGGTGGATGAGTCGTTATGAGATAAAACTGTGAACCGAGTTAGCCTATGCATTACCAGGGTTTCGTGAACCACCGAGAAAATTTTGCTGTGTACGTTCATTACCTCTTTCGTCTGTGTGCTTTCCAACGTTAGCGAACAACTCATTAATTGATTCTGCTATTTTTACTGGGTTTTCATAATTTGAGGACTTTTGGTTTCTTGTGGGGCACAATATTCCCAGGGATGTTCGAAGTCTGCTTCGGGTTGTTTTCAGCTTTTTCTAATTCAGCAAGATGCGCATCTCTCTTTGCTTTGCATGTTAAATTTTTTAACATCGGTTGGCAAACCACTCGCAAGACATTTTAAACACGCGATTCGTCGGTCAAATGCGTGCTGTTTGAATCTATGTTACTTCTATCACCATTTTTGTTAGCTTGACTTTTCAAAAGCCTTTAAAAACATGGATTTTGTATCCTGCTTGAGTTCAGGAGTCATCCAGCTGACTGGAGGGCGGGTGATTTTTTTGTAACTATTGGTGCTACAGTGTCGAGAGCTGCTGAGAACGTGTTTGCGAAAATGTCCACTTCCATATTCACGTCGTCCGTGTTGCTCATGTTGTAAAGCGATTGGATTCTGTTACATAACTCTTGCCTCAGTGAATCTCGTGAGTAGTTTTCTTTTGTTCTATACGCCCGGATGACTGGTACCCGTTTTCCTTTGTTTATTGTGATCAGGCAGCTTATTTCTTGATGGTCGGCAAGTGACTCACAAGCCTTGGTGCTTACGACAGACGATCGATTGTTTGTAATTATCAGATCGAGTAATGAGCTACTCTTTCGTGATTCTAGTTGGTTCCTCAAGGAGCTGCTCAAGTTTTTATCTTTTAATTATTGGGCCAAATTTATTAGGTTTTAATTGATCGTCACTAAAATCTCCTAAGACGTTCATGTTCTTCTTCGAAGTAGTTGATGTCTGGAGATTGGATTCTATGTGGCTGATTGACAGGTTGCTGGCTTTGAGTGACTTGTAAATGACTCCGACAATAACAGATTTAGTTGTTCTTACATGGACGGTAATCCAAACATCGTCCACTTTGTCCCCACATCCACCCGTTTTCAATGTCCTGGTTGTGTACTCATTTCTGGCATAGATACAGGCACCGCCTCCTCTTTTACCTCGGTCTTTTCTGAACAGTTCATACCCATCTATCCGAATGAAGTTGCTATCCATGCTGAGTGCAAGTCATGTCTCTGTAGGGCAGAGTATATCCACATCTTCATCCCTTAGCATCAGTTTAATCTGGTCTAGCTTAGACAAGAGACTTCGTATATTTGTGTTTTATTAGTATGTGGTTCTTGTCTTTTGGTCGAGGCTTGCTTGCTTTGTCGTCCAGCACGTGGTGACGCCTGCTTAATCCACTCTGACACTCGAAAGCCGGTGGAGAGCGCTGCGTTCTGGTGAAGCTCAAACAGGTGCTTGAAAGAAAGCTCTAATTCAAGAGTGGATGGAGTAACCTGATCCTCATAGAGTGCGATTCATGGATGAACCACAAAGCTTTGCGGTCATTTGAAGTACATTGTAAATTTTTAAGAATAATTCCACACGTATTATTGCATTAATTATGTAGTGTGGGCATTTCTATATTGCACTAAATATGGTTTCCAGAAAAAAACTGGGAAATCAGGCGTCCACTCAACAATAATAATAGACCAACAGTGGCGAGTGTTTACCTGTCTCTGTTCCATTCATTCACTTCATGAGATGAATAAAAGTGACCCATGGTAAATATTAGGGCCATTGAATACCAGACCGGATCGAAAACAAAAAGCTGCCGAGGCCCAACAGTTTAGTCTCGGACCCTTGTCACTTCTGTTGACCTGTTAAGTAGCATTTAAGTGCACTTCATGATCTATCGGTTCTGACCAATAAAAACGAGAATGGATTTTTTTTTTCATGAGCTACAGCTGATTCAGTTATGCCATTATGAAGTTTTGAAAAAATCAGATGATGAGGCATAGCCGGGGGTGGGTATTTATATCAATTCATCCAGCGCATTAGGGAACTTCTACCCCTCCTCTCGCTTACGGAAATGCTTGCTACGCGCAAGATGGGTCGATTAGCTTGCAGGTGGTCCAGTGTAGCGTACACTTGCGTACACAGAGTAGCGCCCAGGGTCACTATAAGAGCAGACAGCAGCTATGGAGCCCTCTAATGTGTCTGCCAAAGGAAGGGGATACGTGTCAAAAATTATTTTTCAATTGCTCAACAGTTGATTTTGGAAATTGACTGCTCTGACGTGTAGAGCGTAATGGTGCCGCTTAGAGGTTTAAATTGGCCCCTTACCACTAGTGCTTTCCTTTCAAGCGTAATCGCACAAAAAATACACTGTCATAAGAAGTAAACAAAGCATTTCTTCAGATTTAACAGCAGTAATGAAAAAACAAAAAACACAATGCGCATCGACAAAAATATGAAAGAAGTATGAGTTGTAAAAATAGTTTAGATTTGAAGCACCGTTGTTTTTTACACCTTGCATTGTCCACGGTGAGAGTGTGTCCATCTTATTTCTCTACCGTCAAGCCAATTGCTATAGCTTGTGAAGCAGTTTACCGGGCGACAGCCGCTATTGGTCTTGTAAGCGCTTGATGGCGCGGAAGACGCGCAATGGAGGGGAGAAATGACTGACGCCGCGAGGATCAAAACGTTTCTGTGGTGAAACCTGGAGGAAGGAGAGCAAGGACAGAGTCGAGGGTGTGTTACTAAAGAGGGAATAGATTAATACAAAGAATGTGGAACATATACATGCGGGGATATAATTCTTTGGAGGCTTGCAGTGCATTTTCGATGACTTTTGCGATTCAAGATGCATTGAACTGTCAAATTTCACTTATAGAACTACAGCTCAACTTCGCACACGTATTTTATCAGCATTTGATTCCAAGGCTTGAATTTATTTAAAAAATGGTTGATCAATAATTTCAATATGATTCGAATGCATTGATTTTGATTTCAATGTGTATGTTCTCTTGTTGATTTGTTCTTCAGACGCTGAAGTTCAAGTCATTGTTCTGCTTCCCTGCATTATTATTATTTCTATTTCTGGAACAAGTACATCATGATTGGTTAAGTCAGGCTTCATTTCAGTCCAGTATTCACCTTTCTTTCTAGACAGAAAAAGTGTGCGCATTGATGTTAAACATCCTGAGAAAAATAGGAGCTCTCAAAGACGCAATAAAGTAAACGAAAAAAAATCGATGAATTGAACAACAGAGCATTGTAGGAGGGGCAAACATGAAGATTTTGCAGAGCGGTAGACCTTTGACGCGATTCAATGCGATTCTGTTCAAGAATTTGTGTGATGACGCGTGGAAAATCTTTCTAAACATGCTATAATTCAGCCACAACACTGAATAAGCACTGCGTGGGCATTGCACCTGCATCACAAAGATTCACTGCTGACTCACCGAATTTGGGTATCAATTTCACTCGTACTAATTTCAATGAAAGGAATGGACGGTTGGAGCAAACGATAAACGTAAAGAAGGCATCAAGGTTTGTTTCAAGCACCACAGGGATATTCTATGAATGACTGCCCAGCCGTGGTACATTCTTTGACATTTCTCGACGACTGTTGAGCGTCTCCCTAACGACGACACAAAAACACCGTTTGCCCCCCCAGAGGTCGCAGCTCATACCTTTATTTCATCGTTATTGCGCCAATCAGGGCTTATCACACAGCCTCGCCTAATGACGTCATCAGCAGAGGCTGGAACGCGACAAATGCCCCCAGAGCTGCGTACGTCTTAGGGGGAACCGTAGAACAGGGGTGCATACAAGTGGCGTACCGTGCACCGGGACGATTGTTTCCACAATTACTATAGTGCTTTTGTCAGCAAGCATTCAAAGAATGCAACAATGTATATA
>SDVV010010046.1:0-16425 GCA_016164225.1 Gammarus roeselii
TAGCACGCACTACGCGACCACCTGATCGACTAATGCTCTACGAGCGTTAATAACGCATTAGCACGCACTACGCGACCACCTGATCGACTAATGCTCTACGAGCGTTAATAACGCATTAGCACGCACTACGCGACCACCTGATTGATTAATGCTCTGTGCGCGTTAATAACGCATTAGCACGCACTACGCGACCATCTGATCGACTAATGCTCTACGAGCGTTAATAACGCATTAGCACGCACTACGCGATCACATGATCGACTAATGCTCTACGAGCGTTAATAACGCATTAGCACGCACTACGCGACCACCTGATTGATTAATGCTCTATGCGCGTTAATAACGCATTAGCACGCACTACGCGACCATCTGATCGACTAATGCTCTATGAGCGTTAATAACGCATTAGCACGCACTACGCGATCACATGATCGACTAATGCTCTATAAGCGTTAATAACTCATTAGCACGCACTACGCGACCACCTGGTCGATTAATGCTCTATGAGCGCTGATAACGTATTAGCACGCACTCTAACATGACCGACCAATCGACCAACGATTCAGCAGCGTTCCTAATCCGTTCTCACATGACCAACCAATCGACCACCGCATTAAAAGTGATTATAACGCCTTCTAATGCCACCGGAGGACCGTTCAGCCTATTAAGAGCTCTAGACGTTCTATCAACGTTCCAAAAGGTAAAAGGATTTGAATGTGAGGCTGGGAGACTTTTCAGAAGGCTTATAATATATTTCTATTAAGGAGTAATTCAGAAGTTACAAATTGTGAACGGGTGTTCACAGGATCCTTGTACAAAGCAGTCACTAGTAGAGTATATGACCGCAAAACGGCCTACTAAAAGATTATAGATAGGGGTTAATTAGCGGTGGGCGAAGTAGGGCGCAATGCATGCAACCTTTGACTCACAAGCGAAGGTGGGCGGAGCCTAACGGGCAGCGGGGGCGTAGGGTAGGACGGAAGTCAGTGAACGGACAGACGGACAGCTTTCAAGTTATTCATAAGGTATGTTAATAGGTTATATATATTATTAGGCTTCTATGTGTATATAGGTTATAAAAATAGAACGTTTACGCACTACCTCTGGTGTTCGCATTTCACCGGGGCATTTCATGCAACCTTGACTCATTCGGATGGAGGGACGGACGGACGAACGAACGGACGGATGAACGAACAGCGTTCGGAAATGCATTGGCAAGGCTTATGTTTCGATCATTTACCATCATATTGTATTACAAGATTTATTGCATTTACATACATGTTTTTTTACTTCAGATGATTCTGTTCAATCGCTTGGTCACTAACTGTTGATCGTTATACATATTTATTCGATTCTGGTATGAATACTGTTATAGCAAGTGTCTGGAGGGGTGGGGGGGTGCAGGGATCCCCTCGGCAAGAAATTGGATGCCCACCTGAGAAATTTAGGTAAGTTTGCTCTCAACTATTCTTTGCCTTATGTATTTATTTCCGTATCATGTTTGCTATTTTTGAGTGTATGTTTCGTTATATACTCAAGTTTGGATTATAATTCTATATATTTTTCTGTACGAATATGTTTGTATTCTTATCTAGTTGTGGAATATTTGACTCATTCGGAAGTTGTTTGGTGGAGATTTTTTTAGCGGTGGGATGCTTGATATCAGCTTGATATTGAATTTAGGTTATGTTTCGTGTTTTCAATCTATATACTTCATATGTATAAAATACCTATAAGAATAGTATGGTTTATTTGTTTGGCAGTTTGCGGGTTGATGTTTATATTTTGCCTTGATGCAACATCTGCACAGCGAATACATCTACCCCCATATTGCATTATCCAGGTTTTTAACCAGGTATATCGGTGTTCCATTGACGCGATTTTCCAATAGCGAGAATACCTGAACGATATGGATTTATTGTGCGTTATTATATTTTGTTATGTATTCATAGTAATGATCGGTTGATTTATGTTGATTTATATAGGATTCAGGATATTTTAGGTATGCATCTTCCACACTATTCCAGGCATAATTTGGTCGGTTATCGCATTATTCTTCTTGCTTTGTTATAACTCGTGAGTTCCAGAATATTTTCGGTTAGTTTTCTAGTATATGTTGAACATTTCTTCAGGTATAATTTAGTTACATGTCGTATATGTTTTAGTGGTTTATATATCATCTTACATCCTGATACAATGCTTGACGTATTATTATAGATATAGAAAATCCCATTCGTTTCTTTTGGTCATGCTGTTAGGGTTTCTATGTTTATTATAGGACCATTCCTGAATATTTGGGAGGAGTTAGAGATTCCTCTAGGCAGGAGCCCCATGTGTTTTTGTCTATTTGTGTAAGTAAACCGATTCATTAGGATGGTTACCCAATGTAGTACAATTTTATTGTCGGTTACAGCAGAGTGGAGCATCTTATTTGGCTATTTTTTATAGTTATTTTATTATTATTGTATGTTTTTTCCACGATAATCATAGGAATGTATGTTTACGAGGTGTATGGCCTTGTGGACGTCGGTCTTAAGTTCCATGGATTTGTTAGCGAGGTTACGTTGTAGTGGTTTACTTAGGTTGTTAGTGAACAGGAGCCTAGCTTCTTATGACCGCACTCTTTGAGACTCGTGTCAGCCGCATTCTTGACCACTGTACCTGTGTCTAAATTCTTGGTTATGTCCAGGATGCAAGGTACGTTTGTGGTATCGTATCATGACGAGATGTTACCTCTAAATTTGTTATATATCAGTGGTAGATTGCTGAGAAGTGACCTAGTAAAGCATTGCAGAATTCGTTGTTATGACAGTGGGCTAGGATTTCATGTCCTGCTTGAGGCATAGCATAAGTTAGGTCTAGGAATTTGTTATAGATTTGAACAGGCATCGTAGTAAAATAACATTATTCGCATCAACTCTGTGTTAAATGTCAGATCTTTTTGATATGTCAGTATATGATCTTAGTCATAAACCAGATCATGTAGGATATTAGACTAGGATTTATCATCTGGGTGTGGTAGGATACACCGTATATAATAGTTCATCACTGTCGGTTAGAGTAGAGTAGACAATCTGATTTAGCTATTTTATAGTTGTTGTTATATGTTTTGATTGGTTATCAGAGGAATATATCTGTATTTGATATAAATTCGCATATTTTTCATGGAATGTTGGGTATAAGATACGCTTTTTTGAATGTAATGACCCAAAATTTGGTATGTTTATCTCTCGATACAGGATTTGGGTCCGGTTCATTGTCAACTTGGAGATCTATTCTATCGGGTTTATGTAGAGCGTATGTATGTATGTATAGACATACAGCCGTTTCCCCCTAGTTAGGGGGGTGGCTAAGTTAGGCAGACACAGAGGGGGGAGGCGCCCAATCTCCCCGCCACAAGACCGCCGTGTCCCTGCCGAGGCTCGAACTCGCGACATGCAGCACCAGAGGCTGACACTGCAGTCGGATACGCTAACCACTCGGCCACGGCGGCCTCTATGTAGAGTGATAATGTTAAAATTATTCAATAATTTAATGTTCATCTTAATTATGTTATCCGCTTGCATGTCTTTACTAGATGCTCATTCCCGCATGTGTTACTTTTCTAAATGTTTGTGATCCGTTTGCCGTTATGTCATTGGTTAATTCAGGCTTTGTTATGAGACTGCGTTCTAATTCAGAATATACGACTTATTCGAGCATTCACCAGATCCACTGTAGCATGTTTCACTGAAGGTTTGTGATAATGTCCGTAAACCTAACTCATCTTAACCTATCTTAACCCTTTTTCTCCGTTTCATACTCATGTAATGTATTTCTTCATTGATTTAAACTTTATTCATATCAAATCTATCCACTTGTATCTGTAGTTTTACTAATCTTTAGCTGATTGTGTGCCTACATATATTTATATGTTTTTTCACTTTACTTGTTACAAGTCCAGTAATATCGACTAGTTTCAAGCAATGTTAGTTCATCGCTCGTTAGTAGACTGTAGAGTTTAAACGTTTATGTAAGCTTTACCGCATAGGTCAGTGATTAATATGGATGTTGAAGCGTTGACAAGTTTTATGTATGTTTTTTTACTGTTAGAATCAGATTTTTCATAGTGTTGGATGTGTTGCTCCTACCATTTTACGTCTAATAGAACGAATATTGAATGAATACACTCTAACATTTTTATTACCGACATGTAATGTAAGGTCCGCAGTCAAGAAGATCTAGTATATAAACCATGTCTAAGGTATATAATTAACGAAATTTATACATACAGGATCATTAGCGCCACTGCGTTGGCACATGTATGGGGGCATCATGTAGGCATTTACGCACATTTTTTGTGCTAAAGGGTTATCATACACTGCCAGATGCAATAATACCTAACCTAACCTTTTCTAACCAATAGTTATGTAGTTTCATTCAAGTTCGATGTTTATGCAAGGTATTGATAATTATGAAACGCTCCACTAGGGCTGTATATTCATCATATTATTAGCAGTTTCAATACACTCCTCTTATTTTGATCCAGCAAATACAGTATCCTTTTGCAGATGAGTCGATTCCAGAATTTTATCGACACCTTCATTACATACTTGGATGAGACTCAGCATGTAGGTTCCAAAAGAACAAATTCACTTCATTTGTTGCAAGTTTTTTTAATGTGGATCAGTTATACGCGATATTAGGTTCAATGTTCTAGTCATCCTAACCAACTTAACCAATAATTATATATTTATATTCAAGTTTGATGGTTATCTATGATATTTAGTCATTATTTTTGCGCGGTGTACATATCAAACCTCCCCCTCCACATGGCTCTATTTTACGTGTCTGTTTTATAATATCACTCACCACGTACACACATCACGCTTTTGTACGCGTATGCAGGGGCTGTTACGGTATAATGAAGGCGTTCACAGGGGTCAATACCAGCACAATGTAGACACACACATTTGTATCCATATACAGGACCGGTTAACATCTGTAGCATTTTACCTCTGATCTATGTTTTTTTTCCATTAGAACAAAGTCCCTAGCTTGTGTTACAAGATATTTATTGTGGATCAGCTTCACGTCATGTTAGGTCAAAAGAAGTAATCATCTTAACCTAACCTAACCTTTTCTAACCAGGAATTATATAGTATCGATCGATTTTTCGCGCATACATGTTACTTTTTCATCGATTTCTGATCTATTCATTTCCATCCTCTCCACTTCACTATACATCTACATTTCGATCTATCCTATGCAGTTCTGAGACACACTCCCAATTTTTATTTAGCAAAGTTCATCCAGTTCCACTTACAAATAAAATCGTTTATTTTGATTGTAATAACTTTTTCCATATGATCCATGATTTTTACTTGTTATTCACACCCATCAAAACCTAACCTAACCTAACCTTATATATGGTATTCAGTCATTGTTATATACATATGAGGCCCTCCAAACGACTCTTAATATCACTTGAGCACATATGTTATTTATTTCGTTGTCACTCTCATCCCATATTAGTAAGCAGAGAGAACCCATTTTCAAATTTGGATGTTATGAATGTAACAATTAATTCGTATTATTTTGATTTGACACAATTCTACATCACTTTATCAGTTATTTACACCCATCAAAACCTAACCTAACCTTATGAACGGTATTTAGTCATTGATATATACATATGAACCCCTCCAGACGACTCTAGATATCTCTTTAATATGCATGTTATTTATTTCGTTGTCACTCTCAACCCGTATTAGTTAGCAGAGAGGTCCCATTTTTCCAACTTTGATGGATTGAATGCTACAAGTAATTCAAATTTGTATCCAGTTTCATGCAAACGTACACATCGTCTCATACTAGGTATACTACATTTACTTCAATATCTCCACTTGACTCTACAACCTTTGACGACTTGCATCTCTGATTTTATTTCTTCTTTCCATAATGTTCATATTCTTGACGACGACTTCGTTTCAAGATCTGACCGGCTCTGATTTATAACCTACCATTCTGTAACACATCTAGATCATTTATCTCGAGATAGGTTTCTGGCATCATTTCACGCCTTGAAACATATTCTTCTACTGATTTCGACAATTCGATGTTACCTCCGACTGACACGATATTAGTAATTCATTATTTAACCTTTGAGTTTAGGAAAATATAAACATTTCCTTGAGGACTTGTATAGTTTTATTAGTATTTATTGGCATTATTTACAGACCTTGCTGGCATCATCAATGACATTTACCTCGTTTTATGAGTTTAAACAGCATTGTTCGTACATCCAACCGTACTTATCATCACTATATTTCAGTTTCCTCTCAAAATCCTTCATATACTCTATCATATCTTTGATGCGAATACCGAAGGCTGTTCTGTTCTCGTGAGTCCACAAATGTATTATTTCTACTTCATGAACCTTAATTATTCAGAAATTCTCCAATTCGAAGTCCTTCTGAACTTTATCATTGAGAAATTTTGCATACGATCTAGTTTTTTATTTTGGTTCTTCGGTATAACTTGTTGTCCACTACCATAGCTTTATCACAATCATGATGATTTTCCACTTGGGTCATATCAATTTCGAGAATTTGCTTTTCTTATTTTCCCTAAACTTATTTACATTCGAATGTAACACGTCGACACTAGTTACCCAAAGCCAAATTCTTTTGTCCTGCATCCATATATGAATGATATCTCCCACTCTTCTGATTCTTGTTTATCCATTCTGAGATAACTGATATTTCAACACTAGTCAATATTTGTTCGATCCAACCCATATCATTTTCGATGATTTCTTCTCCTAACACTTGTACACAAAATTTTGAGATCGGAATATTCATTTTTGTTTTTCTATGACGAATCGCTTGTCTCCGCTTGATCTCAACGTAACACTGACTCCATTCTCGGCATCCAACTAACTATAATAAGTTGATTACATGCGGGTTTTCACAAAACATTTGGACATGAGTTAGAAAATGTACAACACAAATTTAAATTCAAAATTTAAATAAAAAATCAAATTTTGAGGGATAACACCATCCTTAAATAGCCAAGTTATCACTTTAATGGACCGACTTTGCTCTGTCATCCCACGAAAATTTGAAATTTTATGGAAATTTTGAATTTTAAATTCGTGTTATACATTTTTTAACTCATGTAACACGTACATACGCTTGAACCTACACATTCACATACGTACACCGCGCTATACACATATACAGTTGATGACCTAGGCTAGTAATGTTAGGCCAGATGTTTTGTGAAACACCGTATGTAATCAAATTATAATAGTTAGGTAGATGCCGAGAATGGAGTCACTGTTACGTTGAGATCAAGCGGAGACAAAATATTCGTCATAGAATAAAAAAAAAGAATATTCATATCTTAAAAATTTGTTAACAAGTGTTGGGAGAAGAAATCATCGAAGATGATATGAGTCGGATCGAACAAATATTGACTAGTGTGGAAATATCAGTGATCTCAGAATGGATAAACAAGAATCAGAAGAGTGGGAGATATCATTCATATATGGATGCAGGACAAAGGAATTCAGCTTTGGGTAACTAATGTCGACGCGTTACATTCGTATGTAAGTAAGTTTAGGGAAAATAAGAAAAGCAAATTCTCGAAATTGATATGATTAAGTGGAAAATCATCATCATGATTGTAATAAAGCCGAGGTAGTGGACAACAAATTATACCTTAGAACAGAATACAAACTGGATCGTATGCAAAATTTCTCAATGATGAAGTTCAGAATGACTTTGAAAGTAATACATTTTTGGACTCACGGGAACAGAACAGCCTTCGGTATTCGCATCAAAGATATGATGGAGTATATGAAGAATTTTGAGAGGAAACTGAAAAAAAAAACGAGTGAACTGAACTGAAACTTGCAACTTAACCAATAATTATATATAAATATATAATTATTGGTTAAGTTGGTTAGGATGACTAGAACATTGAACCTAATATCGCGTATAACTGATCCACATTAAAAAAACTTGCAACAAATGAAGTGAATTTGTTCTTTTGGAACCTACATGCTGAGTCTCATCCAAGCATGTAATAGAGATGTCGATAAAATTCTGGAATCAAGTCATCTGGAAAAGGATATTTGCTGGATCAAAATTAGAGAAGTGTATTCGAACTGCTAATAATGTGTTAAATATACAGCCCTTGTGGAGAGGTTCATACTTATCAATACCATACATAAACATCAAACTTGAATGAAATTACATAACTATTGGTTAGAAAAGGTTAGGTTAGGTATTAATGCATCTGGCAGTGTATGGTAACCCTTTTGCACAAAAATGTGTGTAAATGCCTACATGATGCCCCTTACATTTGCCAACGCAGTGACGCTACCGATCCAGTATGTATAAATTTCGCTAATAATGTACCTTAGACATGGTTTATACCCTAGATCTTTTGTTGGCTGTGGACCTTACATGACAGGTCTGTAGTAAAAATGTTAGAGTGTATTTATTCAATATTCGTTCTAATAGACGAAAAATGGTAGGAGCAACACATTTGACACTAAAAAAAATCATATTCTATCAGAAAAAATAAACATAAAACTTGCTAACGCTTTAACATCCATAACAATCACTGACCTATGCGGTCAAGCTTACATAAACGTTTTAAACTCTACAGTCTACTAACGAGCGATGGCCTAACATTACTTGAAACTAGTCGATATTACTGGACTTGTAACAAGTAAAGTGAAAAAATATATAATATATGTAGGCGCACAATCTGCTAAAGATCAGTAAAAATACAGAGACAAGTGGATAGATTTGATATGAATAAAGTTTAAAACAATGAAGAAATACATTACATAAGTATGAAACAGAGAAAATAGGTTAAGATAGGTTGGGATGAGTAGGTTTACGATTATTATTACAAGCCTTTAGTGAAAGATGCTTCAATGGATTTGGTGAATGCTCGAATAAGTCGTATATTCTGAATGAGAACGCAGTCTCATAACAAAGCCTGAATTAATCAATTACTTCTGAGTTTCTAAACGGCAAACGGATCACAAACATTTATAAAAGTAGGACATGCGGGAATAAGCATCTAGTAAAGACATGCAAGCGGATAACATATTTGAGATGAACATTACATTATTGAATAATTTTAACATTATCACTCTACATATACCCGATAGAATAGATCTCCAAGATGACAATGAACCGTACCCAAATCCAGTGTCGAGAGGTAAAACATACCAAATTTTGGATTATTACATTCAAATAAGCGTATTTTATACCCAACATTCCATGAAAAATATGCGAATTTATATCAAATACTGATATATTCCTCTGATAACCAATCAAAACATATAACAACAACTCTAAAATAGCTAAATAAGATTGTCTACTCTACCCTAACTGACAATGATCAACCATTATATACGGTATATCCTACCACACCCAGACGATAAATTATAGTCCTATATCCTACGTGATCTGGTTCATGACTAACATCATATACTAACATATCAAATATATATGACATTCAACACAGAGATAATGCGAATAATGTATTTTACTACGATACCTATTCAAATCTATTTCAAATTCATAGACCTAACTTATGCTATGCCTCTAGCAGGACAAAAAAAATTGACCCACTGTCATAACAACGAATTCTACAATGCTTTACCCGGTCACTTCTCAGCAAACTACCACTGATATATAACAAATTTAGAGGTAACATCTCGTCATGATACGATACCACAAACGTACCTTGCATCTGTTTACCCCATCATCTCGGAACAGCCTCAAGCAAAGTCACATCCTGGACATAACCAAGAATCTAGACACAGGTACAGTGGTCAAGAATGCGGCTGACACGAGTCTCAAAGAGTGCAGTCATAAAAAGCTAGGCTCCAGTTCACAAACAACCTAAGTAAACCACTACAACGATGAGCAGCTTGTTGCGTAACCTTGCCAACAAATCCATGGAACTCAAGACCGACGTCCACAAGGCTATACATAATTCACGTTGAACATGGATGAACTCCAAAGGACAACCAAAGGGTGTAAACCATCTCTGTACTAGGACCCCTCAATCCAGTAAATCGTCTTCTATAACGTTACACAATATACTTGCTAGGGATCAATGACGAAATTCCACAGAGATGCAGTACGGACTTACATCTCTTAAACATACATTCCTATGATCATCGTAGAAAAAATATACAGTATTAATAAAATATCTATGAAAATAGCCAAATAAGATGCTCTACTCTGCTGTAACAGATTATAAAATTGTACTACATTGGGTATCCATCCTAATAAATCGGTCTACTTACACAAATAGGCAAAACACAACGGGCTTTTCTTAGAGGAATCTAACTCCTCCTAAATATTTAAGAATGGTCTTACAATAAACATATAATAACCTAACGGCAAGACCAAGTTTGTAACAAATGGGATCTTCTATATATATAATAACCACGTCAAACTTTGTATCAGGATGTAAGAAGATATATAAAACACTAAAAAATATACGACATGTAACTAAATTATACCTGAGAAAATGTTCAACATAGCAGATACACACGTAATATACCCTAATATTTCGATAGCTTATAAATAACCAACAGATTGCATTGAAGATGGAAACTGTACAGAGAACGTACAAGACTAAACGAAAATATACTAAAACTCACGAGTAAAACAAAGCAAGAAGAATAATGCAATAACCGACCAAATTATGTCTGAAATAGTGTGGAAGATGCATACCTAAAATATCCTAAATCCTATAAAAAATCAACATAAATCAACCGATCACTACTAGGAATACAAAACATAATATAACAACTTACAAGAAATCCATATCGTTCAGGTATTCTCGCTATTGGAATATCGCGTCAATGGAACACAGATATATCTGGTTAAAAAGCTAGATAATGCAATATGGAGGTAGACAGTTTCTCTGTGCAGATGTTGCATCAAGTCAAAATATATACATTAACCCGCAAACTGCCAAACAAATAAACCATACTATTCCTATACATATTATATACACATGAAATAAATAGATGGAAAACACAAAACATAACCTATATCCAATATCAAGCTGATATCAAGCATCCCACCGCTAAAAAAAACTACACCAAACAACCTCCGAATAAGTCAAATATACCACAACTAGATAAGAATGCAAACATATACGTACAGAAAAATATATAGAATTATAATCCAGACATAAATATGTAACGGAACATACAATCAAACATAGCAAACATGATCCGGAAATGAATATATATGACAAAGAATAGGTAGGAGCAAACTTACCTAAATTTCCCAGGAAGGCATCCAATTTCTTGCCGAGGGGACCCCTACACCCCCCCTAGAAACTTACAATAACAGTATTCATACCAGAATCGAATAAATATGTATAACGATAGACAGTTAGGGACCAAGCGTACCCCAATAGAACCATCTAAAGAATAAAAAAGCATATATATAAATATAATAAATCTTAAAATACAATATAATGGAAAATGATCAAAACATAAATGTTGCCAATGCATTTCCGAACGCTGTTCGTCCATCAGTCCGTTCGTTCGTCCGTCCGTCCCTCCATCCGAATGAGTCAAGGTTGCATGCAATGCCCCGGTGAAAGGCGAACACCAGAGGTGGTGCGTAAACGTATTATTTATATAACCTATTAGCATATAAAAGCCTAATAATATATATAACCTATCAACATACCTTATGAATAATCCGAAAGCTGTCTGTCTGTCCGTTCACTGACTTCCGTCCTACCCTACGCCCCCGCTCCCCGTTAGGCACCGCTCACCTTCGCTGGTGAGTCGAAGGTTGCATGCATTGCGCCCTACCCTGCCCACCGCTGATTAACCCCTATCTATAATCATAATAATACTCTACTGCCACTCACCAAAAATATTTCAAGCTGAAAATATGCGTCTCCCAGCCTAAGCTACTTACAACATTGCGAAGTGCAAAAATATATCTTTTATAATGTCGCAAACTTCCTTTTGGAAATGTAGACTCGTTAACAAATAAAACTATCGGCTGTTAATAAATGACAGTATAATTATTATGTGCTGTGGAATTAGCTGGAAGAAAGGTAACTTTAACCATACAAAAACAAAGAGCGGAAATAGTGGAAGATAGTTTTAACATTTAAATGTTATGAGCTTATTTATGGACAAAATTGCTCCATAGTTTATGCAAGTTTTGCATAAGACACTCAAACGGAGACACCTAAGATAACATTATTCCCCTCAAAATATTGATAACAACAACGAAACGCTACTCACGTTATCGAATTTGAACTCCACGAGGGGCCGCACCACATCGAACCACTCCGTGACCTTCTTACCCACCAGCTCGGGCAGGATCTGCATCAGGGAGTTGCCGATGAACTTCACCACCATGTTGGTGCTGGGGGGAGGTAGGAGTGGCAGAGGTTACTAGATAACAATAGGGAGTTGCCGATGGACTTCACCACCATGTTGGTGCTGGGGGGAGGTAGGAGTGGCAGAGGTTACTTGGTAACAACAAAGGGCGTAGTGAGTAAAGTGAGTTGATGATTACAATCGATCAATAAATGAGCGCTTTGGAGTAGTCATTTAGCGCCGAAAAGGAAGAAGAAAGGAAGCCACACTTGGTGTAGGAATCTCAGGCATGAGAAGAGCTCGGATGGAAAGAATAAGAGAGAAATAGATTATGAGCACAAGATGGCAGGAATGCATGACTGCTCCAGGTTAGGTGTCCGGCGAAGAATACTCGTAGGACAATAAGCGGTAACAAGAGTACTGGTATCGACGAACACAAGAGCTTAGGTGCAGATGGTGCGACAATAAAAAGGAAATGTCGATTGGAAAATTTGCTCACATGTCGAGATTATATAATGCTATTCCTACCAGACAATCCATTTTCAAAACTATCACCATCTGAAACTGAAAATAAAACATGAACATTTATAAGTTCCTTCATTTTTTATCACTCTACCGCCATCGGTAATATTTGCCTAGAATGATAATTTATGGTTTCAATGACTTTAACGCGCACAAGGGAGCAAATGACCAGGACTAAGGGGCAAATGACCAGGACTAAGGGGCAAATGACTAGTACTAAGGGGCAAATGACTAGTACTAAGGGGCAAATGACTAGTACTAAGGGGCAAATGACCAGGACTAAGGGGCAAATGACCAGGACTGAGGGGGCAAATGACCAGGACTAAGGGGCAAATGACCAGGACTAAGGGGGCAAATGACCAGGACTAAGGGGGCAAATGACCAGGACTAAGGGGGCAAATGACCAGGACTAAGGGGCAAATGACCAGTACTAAGGGGCAAATGACCAAGACTAAGGGGCAAATGACCAGGACTAAGGGGCAAATGACCAGGACTAAGGGCAAATTACCAGTACTGAGGGGCAAATTACCAGGACTGAGGGGCAAATGACCAGGACTAAGGGGCAAATGACCAGGACTAAGGGCCAAATGACCAGGGCTAAGGGGCAAATGACCAGGACAAAAAGACAAACGAACTGTTCACTTCATAAAGTTCAGTAGCAGTAAATTTAGTCCCGAGGGGAACTATCTTAGAACTCGTTCAGTGAAAACTCTTTTGATGCATAATTTGGCAAGCAATAAAATACTCTTTAGTGATGTTCTACTAAGTATACAATAAATACTCTTTGGTGATGCATAATTTAGCATACAACAAAAGACTCTAGCGATTCTTAACAAGTGTACAATAAATATTCTTTAGTGATGCATAACCAAGTTCACAATAAATATTCTTCGGTGATTCATAACTTAGTATACAAAATCACTAGGATAATATATAGAGATTGGGTTAGCGCCGGAAAAAGAAGGCTTGGCTAACGGGGATCCCAAGCATGAGGTCGACACTCCGACAAGAATTTCACACTTGAGAAAAATATGAAAGAAAAGAAGGAGAGGTAGATTGTTCAATAAAATTGTAACGAGAAACGAAAGCAGCCCCAGAACGCATAACGTGCTCGGTCATTTATGCTGTTACAGGCGGACCGTAAAAACTCTTACCACAGGTGAACAAAGCCTAAAAATGAGAAACCCTTCAATAGACATGACCATCTATCAAATTGGAAGTAATACTGAGAAATAACTGCATTCAAAACTTCATTGCTATTATTCTGCTATTAAAGATTAAATTAGAATGGGACTGTATTTAATACGGCGTAGAATAATTGTCTTCCACGCTGAGAATGACAAGGGCATGCATTGGTGCCACAGGAGGTGTAGAAGTAACTCTCAAGTTGCTGGGGCCGTGTGATCCCAGAACTCCCTGGGTGCCAGAGAGGAGCTTCCTCTCTCGACCCCCCCCGCTCCTGGGCTCAGAGGATTCATAATAGTCCTAAAGATACCGGGGGCAATTGCGCCTCACCACTTTCTAAAAAGAAGGTGAAGAAAAGACAGGAAACGGGGTGGCCATGCATGAGATTTACCTCTTGTGTTGGGAATCTCACTTACGTGAACAGCAAGAATGTTTATAGAAGAAGGAGGAGGTAATAAAAGAAGGTTGCATGTAAGAAAGAGCACAGTTTGGCTGTTATGAGCCACATGAAATATTAACATTTAGTAATGGCTATTGGGACAGGGCTCATGAACGAGAGGAAGAAGTTTAAAGAAATATAAACTACACGTAAGATGCTGATGAGGTAAAAGAAATAAAGTAAATTCAAGATGAGGAGAAAAGGAGAGATAGTTAAGGAAGAAGTTAGAAGGAAAATAAGGGTGTCCATTCCACGGGTTGGTCGTTACTCAGTGCGGCCTGCAAACTTATCAAATACCTATAAGAGGGGATACGTGCTCATTCACCACCTCGTTTTCCTCACCCCCAAAAAAAGATAGCAATAGAGGTATTGCAACTCACTTGAAAAGGAGGCAAAACGGGAAGATCTCAAAGATGATGTGCCCCCTGAGAGGCAGGTTGTCCTCGGCACGGAGCTGGCTCAGGTTCATCTGCTTCGAGTAGGCCTCGTTGTCGAAGGTAAGCTGGAACACCACGTGCGAGGTGTCGAATTGCATATCCTCACGGATAAGCTCGATCTCCAGGTCCGCGTTGTAGAAGTGACGCGCCACCTACCGAAGAAACGGGAGGTAGGCAAATTATTGGATTGAATTAGGTGTGTTTGAGATCACTATGTTTATTGATTGATGCAAAATCTATACCCCCACGGGTGAAGTTTTCTGTCGCTACGCCATTTTTTCTAAATCTAGACGGAGAAGCAATTGTTGAGCCAAAACAGCAACTGGTCCAGGGTCTGTAACATCTCTTCAATGCTAATATTGCGGACAAGAATAATAAATGCGTTACGATATTATGTTGGGAGAATGGCCCAACCCATCCCGGAAATACGGTCTGGAATCTGGATCTGCAAGTCAAAATTCCTGATTGGTGAGCCAATCTTTGGGTGGTGTTTATGCAATGTATAATGTCATGTTGAACTTTTTTACTTCAAGCTTCTCTGCGAGTTGAAACTGTTTATTAGCTCCATTATACAAACGTTAGTTGGTCTAACGTATATGTTAGTTTGTTGTAACGTTTACTTTTGTCATGCCATATTGATCAACTGAGAAGAGAGTGCGTCCTCCAACAAAATCCATTGATTGTTGGTGTGTTTGAGTAAATGAATTTATTGAAGTAACTAATTCTGTGTGCAGTATAGCTCATGTTGCCAAGACTTTGTACACTTTATCCAAGTGTTGTGATATTTCCATAATACGTCCACCATCAATTTTAAATCCCTGAGATCCAAGATTTTTGCAAGCCTTTAATCTACAACGAGTTCTTATAAACAAGATAACAACCAGTTTGAGCTGGACGGTTTGATGCAGTGGGACGTAATTGTGGTCACTTGACGTGTGGGGACAGTCTGTGAAGACGGGTGTTGTCGTAGCACTGTCTCGGAGAGACAGGCCTCTGACTAGGACGCCTAACGTCACATAGAGTTTCACGTCTATTTTCATCCATGGATAAATTTTTCCGATCAAAATAAGCATGGTCAGATATCTTAAAATGGTCCAGATACCAAGAAATTATTCAAAGTTCACAACAAATTTCCCGATCCGGCGGCACTTATTTTCTGAAGGGAAAAAATGTGCGATGTGAGTTTCACAAAAGTCCGCGGCACTGGCGCGGACTTTTATGAAAGCACCGAGGACAGGCCAAAGTTGAGGAAATTAATAAAGTTATCAAAAAAATATGTATATTCAGCCTCAATTTTTAGGAATATTACAAATGATGGATCAGCCGGAACGATCGCATAAGTTATACCATCAATCGAAGATATTCTGAAGCATCGGACAGAACTTTACTTGGAAGTATCTTTGCTTATATAGTTTCGAATATGGTTCAATGTTATCTTCAGCAAGTGATACGATGTTATATAT